>APFE030974668.1:27655-48824 GCA_000404065.3 Pinus taeda | reverse complement strand
TTCCTGCAAATGAAATATGGGATGTTCATCATCCGTACCCTGGTAAAGTGCATGAGCAACCTAATGTGATAGGCATATAGACGAGAGAACCTCCCCTCACAGCTGAAATATTTCATGATCAATTTCATGAGTGGGGCATATTCATATTTCAAATATCTGAGTGGAAAGACTCTTTGGAGCTGCCTCAAGAAACTAGCCTTAATGTAAGGCTCATAGTGTTGCCGATCAACCTTCTGTTTCTTGTGCCACTGTTCTCCAACATTCGGTATGCCGGTTGCTAATGAGACAGTTTCAAGTGTCAATGTGAAGGTGACCCTGGCTAAGATAGAGTGATCTCCATGTAGGTAAAGCACAAAAAGACAGGCCAACTCATGATGAACTCGAACACTAGCCACCTTTTGACAAAACTCCAAACATGACAAATGTTGGAAACATGACATAGCAAGAGGGTAGGCCTGCAATTCTGTGAGGGTATTTGGCTCATCCCTAACATGTTTTCCACTTTTGTGATGTCTCTAGGGAGCCTGTTCTTCTGAGGATGAATCACTTTGGGTTTCCATTTCATACTCCGATGAATGCTCAGATGCCATGACTACTGTATGTGGAATGTGCTTCGATTGCCCTTTGATGGGGGTATGAAACTGTGTGTTGATATGATCTCTGCCACCAAGGGGAACAATGCAAAAAGGGAGTGTTAGGAAGGGGAATAATATGATGGGAATAGGGGTTATGGGGGGAAATTTTGTTTAGGGATATGTAGGAGGGTTTGGGGATTTTATAAGGTAGGTTTTTGGGGTTTTATAGTTGACAATGAGTGGAGGGGATAGGGAGTAAGGGTTTAGTACTGTTTTAGGGTAGGGAAAATAGGGAAAAATGGGATGGGGGGAAGGGAACAATGGAAAGAGGGGGAAACATGAGAGGGAGGAGGAACCTTCGTATCAATACAACAAAATTGCAACCCTAGAGCAATGGCTTTGATGATTCCAAGTGGTAGGGTTTAGGCATTTTTTATTGCAACTGTAAATGGCCATGAACCACCATCATGTTCACAAAATCTGATGAGCAAGCCAAGATATAGACCCTACTTGGAAATTGGAAGGAATTCCAAATGATTTGTGGCAAATTTGGAACAATTTCGGGTCTTTGTGGGTGTGCACTACGCAGCAAACCTAGTGCGCCACGCTCTATGTGTGTGCTACGCCCTTGTATTTTTACTACTGCGGGGTCGCGATCTGTGTGCCATGCTCTCTATGCACGTTCTGGAAAAAAACTCCAAATTCACTCCAAACATGCACTAGCTCCTCACAACTTCTTTGCAATGTTTCTCTCTACCTTGGAATGAAAAATGACTATGTCTCCTTGTGGAAATTTTTTATAAAGGCATTTGGAGTCATGGCTTTAATTTTTGCTTCTCCAAAACCCATTTTGCTAATGTTATGTGTTGGCACTTTTTCCAGATTTAATGCAACTCTGTATTTCACTTTCCCTTTGCATTTTTAGCTAAAATGATGAATTTTTTTGGCATTTTTTGCAGGGGTCGTTGACATGGAATTTGGCCAAGGAAACCATGACTGCACTTGAAGAGATCAATTGGAGAATTTTTTGAAAATTATCACAAATGACACACTGTTTGACTTTTCTTCAAAACAGAGTTTTGAAGAACAGTCGTAATCTGTCAACCTGATGATGAAAATATTTGAATCACAACTTTGTAAGGGCCTCCCTCTAGCCTGCATGGCTTTATTGGACATGGTTGAAGACCAAATTGACTAACCCCTAGACCTAATGACTGAAATGACTCTTGCCCATTAAAAGATCAAACACTGACTATCATGGACTTTAATAAACATTGATGAAAAGACCTAAGCCAACAGGTGCAAGACATGAGGAGAATGAACTGACAAGACCCCTCCGTCATATTATGGCATGCTTCTAGTGGAATGTAGTTGATTGAATGGAGCGAGACACCTAAAAATGAGATGCAGAAAGAGTTTTTATCTCTGACGGAGGACTAACAAGACTGACTCTAACATCGGGTCAATATCAAACTTTTTCGGGCCAACTCCCTCCTTATAGGGAGCATCCTTTATCTGGTGTGCCACTCACCTAACTATTGGAGAAACCCCTGGAGGTGTCTCTGGTCCAACATCTACAAAAATCACAAGTGTCAAATCTCAGTGCACACAAATATAAAATAAAAAATAAAAAACTTCAAAAACTTTAAAAATGGTTTTTACCTACATCAGTCCACTATGTGCCTAGTGGATGTGGAAGGTCAGCAACTACTTAGAAATTTGTGCTAGTGTATGCCCAATCATCTACCATGATTAGCTACTATTGTAGCCATCCAAAACATGATGGGGGAAATGACATCCACTCACCACCTCCCTGTCGACGCATCAACTCATCCCACCACATCAACCATGGATCTCTAGGCACTAGTGCATCCACTTATATCCATTGATATCAAAATAATGGTACACATTCAAAGAACAACATCATGAGGATGGATCCATAGCCGAACTATTTTAGCTTTCCTAACTTGAATTTTTTGAGTTGGCTCTCCATATTGACCAAAAATCCCTCACACTAGTTAAAAACTATGGGACTTAGACAATCAATGGTGAATCGGAAATCAGACTTTGTTGCCTCATGCAAAGCCAGAGCCCCAACTATTCGGGTCATAGTATGAATGATTTTTCTTAGCGGTAGATTGGTGATGGTCTTTATATCTATCATCCCACTCTACATTTCTTGAGTGCATGGGCAATCAACATATCCGTGATCTCCCCTCCATTATGAGAATTGGACAACTAAATTTGTTGTCCCTTTCTGGACAAACCAATAATGAAAAATATGTCTGCAACATCTATCTCAATTTCTTGGTCTCCAATCATAAATAGTTGGTAATCCACATCCCACCAACCAATCAAATGTTGTAGTAACTCAACGTGGCTCCTGATCATAGGAATCCGGAAGAATTTCAGTAACCCACAATCTCGAAGGGCAGCAATGCAATTTGGGTCCTAGGCTGCTTGATGGTCTTCGGCTTCGTGTCCTCTTTCTTTCCATTCAATCACCAATTTTGGTTAATTAACCTTTGGAACATCAATAAATAAAAGAATCATGAGTTTCTATGGAAACAAATATGGAAACAAATCAATAACATGGAGTATTTCCCAAACATTTCGCAACTCTATGCCAACACATCTGTCTATGTATTTTCTGTTGCTTCCAACACACTGCCATAGTTGGCCATAACATGAGAAGTGCGGATATGATGAGTAAAACCTTTGTTGATCACCCTCGACATACTTTTTTGCTAAACCCTCCTTACAACCTAATTTATGGATGAAAATGCTTGAAATTACAACAAAATTGAAGGGAAAGGACATATATCTTACCTGTAGTGAACGAGTCGAAGAATGGTGTCCAAGATTGATAGTACTCATCCCCTGAAGATCGAGGTAAAATGGGGTAAAAATGCTCTCAGATTTGCAAAATGGTAAAATGATAAAAAGTGATTAAATTTTTTTTAGCTTTTAATAGTTTTAAATGACTTTTTTACCAAATTAGGGCATATTTCATTTATATTTTAATATTTTTCCTTGAAAGTTGTAATGCACTTTTCACTTGTGTAGTGATAGGTGATAGAACATGGTGACGGTGATTAATTATGACTCATTCAACGAGATTTATTTTATTGTTTTTTCAGACTCATAAAAAATAAATGCAAAGGTGACCCTCTGGAGTCATCTTTAAGCTCTTTACTGACTCTCAAACCATGAAAAGACAATCGAGTGCGTGTCGTTTCAGACTCATGAAAGTAAATGAAACGAATTTTACTCAGTATAAGTTTAACCCTTTTCGTGACTGGGATAGACTATTGTATGAAAAAGGAATACCTCAGTCGAACATGGATAAGGGGTTCTATTGGATATTTTTCTCTACCTTTTTGGGTTCAAGAGAAATTTTATGAAAAGGGACCTTTTGAGTTTTCTTTTTTGCCTCTTTTTAAACCATCTTAAAAATGAAAAATATGTTGAGTCTCACTCCATTAGACTCGTAATACTTGAATGGTGTAGGACTTGTCACCACGATGAGACCGAGTTTTTCCTTCTTAGGACTCGTTAAACTTACTAAGATGTATTGATTCGAAGGATGAAATTATATGGAAAGCATATGCTATCCCCTTCAAGCTTGCGATAAAAAATAATGGGGTACTCACTAGAAATAGTGGGGGGGGAGAATGAAAGTGAACATCTCTTGTATTTTATGTAAAGGCAACATGTTTCTCTTCAACATGATTCTCATATGTTGCTTGTGACGGGTTTGGGATATCCTCACTTAGTCACTTTCCTTCCTAGTTTTTGGAAATCTATTTTTCCTCTCATATTATTATAATTCTTCATCATCGTGACCTCTAATCCTCTCTTGAGTCAAATGATTCCAACCTTGGGATTCATGTCACCGATATCTTCAAGAGAATCCTATCTATAGCTTTTACCTCTTACACATCATCTGATTTTTTGCCACAACCCTGAATCAAACTTACCTACTCTACTATATCCTTTGTTTCATGTCGATGATGTGGAACACACTATCACACTCCTTTGATAGATCAATTCATGTCGACTTCAACTTATTATCCAAGAAGATGATGTAGAAAGTCCCTTCTCGTACCTTAGAGCTTGCATACCTCAATGGAAAATTCTTATGTTTCGACGAAAATTTCACAACATTGGCCTTCCATTGAATGATTCTAAGGGTGTTCAAATTCATATTCATTATTCACACTCGTGGATTGTGCTTATTTTACCTTGAGATCAATTGTCCTTACTGGTGGTTTCTCTCGCGACTGTTAACGGTTTACATCATTGATCGATAATCAGGTGGTTTTCTATCATGTTCAACATCGACACAGTTATTCACATGCTAGAATTTGTTCATTGATCAGACTGGGATAGAGCTCAACACCTTGGATTCCATCTGATTAAATCTAGGTTAGGTGGAGTTGTCAGTTATTCATGATTGTACACATGATTATATGGATGGTTGCGACCATACTGTGGGTCCATATATATGATCTTTTCTATTTAAATGGTTGCATCCATACTATGGATCCATGCACATGATCCATTCTATTCGAATCGTTGTGCCCATGTCGTGGATTCATGTATTATTAGATTCCTATTAATGTATCATTAGGCATGTTTATATCAGAGATGTTAGATATGTATATGTTATTTCTTGATTTGCAAGTCTCCTGGTGGTGTTTTTTTGGTCCTTGCCTTGACTTGTAAATAATTTCATCCATTACTCTTTGTTATGCCTTCATGCTTTAGGGGGCATCTGTTACATAGTATGTTGTCACACCTCATGTTCACTTCGTATTCCACATATCGAACTACCAATATGTTGACAATTGTAAATTATACTCACTGTGAAATACATATTGAAACGTCCCTGAAGAATAGAAGAAAAAGTTCCCTGAGTCAATTCTAGAGAAGGTTGACTGAAACCATAAATTTCAGGACCAACACTCTTTGCTCCACTACTTACCTGTGTTGATGGAAGGCAACAGTTCTTTGACCTAGCACTACCAATGCAGCTTTTGATATGAAATCCCATGTTGAACCTCTATTGGTAGGTTTTCTGAAAATGGACGAGAAGCTTTGTATGCTAGAAACTTCGAGAAGAAGCGAGTTGGATGTTGTTGGGTAGATATATGGTCGAGCTCTCCCATTTGGAGTTCTTGATCCTACCTTTAAAGGTATTCCCCTTGAGGTGTGGACCTTCCTCCCTCTTTTGTGGATCCCTAACCCCTTCTCCCTTCTTGTAAATAAAATCCCCTCCATCACCAAATGGTTGGTCATTGATTTCATGCATTCCTATGTTCATATTATGCTTAAATGCTGCCCATCTAACTTGGAGAAGGAGTGCTTGAAGAGTCTTGGCTTGGACTTGGAGATCCACCAAAAGGAGTTCTCCAACATCAATGGTTGTATGCTTCCCTTTTTGATTCATTAATATATACATCTAATGTTCACTTTCCATAAATGTCTAAATATTTATGCATTTAGCTTGATACTCCTTGATCTATAAGGTAGTTTATGTTTGATATATACTATGTATGCTCTTGTATGTTTTATTGTCCTTCGATCTCACTTGAAGGTACTCAGACATAAGTAACAAGCAAGGAGTGAGCCTAGAAGATAAGGGATTGAAGTCATCATCAAAGGATTGAGAAATTAGAATCAGAACGAGGTAGTTTTCTCTCTCTCTCTCTCTCTCTCTCTCTCTCTCTCTCTCTCTCTCTGCATTTTTATACATAATCTAAGAAATTATGCATTAGTTTGTTCAATTTGTTGTTAGACCCACTCATTCAAATAAAGAGATTGCCTTTGTCCATAGAGGGGATTTATCTTCACAACAATTATTGTGGTTTTGGGGTCTGTTATCAGTCTCGTATAGGTCAAACTTTTTAGTTTTGGTTTTGTTTGACTATCTTATTTTAATGCAACCAACTCAGAAAATAGAAGAAGAGATAGATCATCGACTTCAAAATAAGCCTCTTCGAGGGGGAAACCTCCTTTACATTATACAAATGAACTATTCTTAGATGATAAAAATGACAAGACCTCCTTTCTATATACAGGAGTCCAAGGGGTCAGAATATAATCAGAGTCTATATAACAATAATATTGTAAGGGCACAACAATAATGATAATGGGCTTCTATGGGGCACAATAATAACAATATGGGGACTATATGGGAACAAAAATACAATAATGGGGTTGCAATAATAACAATAAGAGGCTACTAGTCCTAAAATGCCCCTCTCCTTCAAAAACGTGTTGTCCTCAACCCTTGAATAGTTATGGATGCTTCTACATAAAATTCTCATCCTTCCATGCAAAATCTTCAACAAGTAACTTCTTCCACTTGATGAGATACTCTGAAATTGATTGATTTCGTAATTGTTAGGTCCTTATTTCAATGACTTCATCATATTTCAATATGATTTTTCCTTCCTCGTCAAGTTTCGACAATATTGTTTGAACTAAGAGCTTGTCACCTATAACCTTCTTTAAGCATGAAACATGGAAAACTAGGTGCACTCGGGAAGATGCAAGAAGCTCCAATTTATATGCCATAGTACTAATCTTTTGAAACACCTTGTAACGACCATAGTAATTTGGTGATAATTTATCATCCTTCTCAGGTTACTTGAGGGACATTCGTTTGAATGGTTGTAGTTGTAAAAATACCATGTCGCCTACATCAAAAATTATTTCACTGCGATGTTGACCTCCCTATTGTTTCATTCGATTATGCACTAAAGTGAGATTATCCTTTAAGATTTGGAGAACATGTTGTTGATGCTCGATGTGATCTTGCACTGCATGAACATTTGAATGATTGTCTAAGACTTTTTGGAGATCTGGATAAATAGTTTATTTTGATATTTGAACCCATAGTGAACATAGTACACCTCGTTGTTCTTTCTTTAGAAGCGTTGTCATGCCATTATATTTGATTAGATTTCCTGGTTTCCTTTTGATACCCCTTAATTAAACTTCCTTTCCTTCCCAAAAAAATTTCAAGAAAAGTTCTTGAAAACTAAAAGTTATCATACCCAAAGATTGTAACTATTGGACTCCTAGTACAACATCAGCACCACCCATTGGAATGGAAAGAATTGGACTATTCAATATTTGTTCTCCCATGGATAGATGGATATTATGGCACTTTCCAAAGAAATTTATGGTTCCTCCATTTGCAACCATCATTTGACACTCCAGTGTTTGATATAGGAAGCAATTCAATTTTTTCATTATCTTACAAAAAATAAAAGTATGGGTCAATTAGTGCATTACAAGATATGATTAGATTCATTTATTCTTTCTGTTGTTGAAAATAGCAACAAGAAATGCTAAATATAGAAATGCTAAAAATAGCATTGCTATAAATATCATTTCATGATACATTCCAATTTTAGTTAGTCCCTGAACTAAAATTGAGAATTAAAATTTGAATTTGATCTTAGCAGCTATTTGAAAAATAAATAATTAATTCATCTTGAGTTAATTAGTTGGAGAAAATCAAACATGAAGTCTATGTTAATACATGCAATAGTTATCCCTTTGATTGAGGAAGTTATCCCTTAATTAAGGAGATCAAGATGAGTTGTACTTTGAGTTGTAATTAGTTAGCTTAGTTAGCTGAGTTAAGTCCAATTAGATTAGTTCCAACAGTTTGTGGAACTGATTGAGAATTCAATTATTTAATTCATGCATGCATGAAACTAGTGTACTTAAAATAACTAAATATTCTCTCATAAATAACTCATGCATGTCAGTTCAGTGAGAGACCCAGTTGATATCAGAGGAAGGGACAACATACTATCAGTTGCAGGAATATTCCCATGAGGATATCTCTTTCATGCAAAAGGAATTCATTCCTTGAGGATTGCACAGTTATTTCTAAGTTTGGTGAGCAGTGTGTGAGGTAATTACACATAGGTGGCAGCTTGAGGACCCAAGAGAAATTGCGCAAGGAAATAGGAGGCTTGGAGTACTGAAGGAAGGCATATGTGTTGTCTATTATGTCTATGAGAAACAATGAGGGATTGTACTGAGATTTGGATAGCTTGTGAGCTAAAGCTTTGTGTAATCCTGAGATATTTCCACTTGTATGATAATACAGATAGCGGGGTTTTTACCTAAGGCTTTCCCCAGAGTATTCTTTTTTGTTCATGTGTGGTTTATTTCTCATTCTCTGTTATATGTGTTCTATTTGATCTTGCTCAAAATCGATTAAGCTTCTGCAAGTTTGTTTGTAGAAGTAGATCAAGTTTTTTTCTTTAGTATATTACATTATCAGGTGATATACAGTGAGAATTTCTACATGGTATTAGAGCAAAGGTGATCAAAGAAGAGAAGAGTATACAAAGAAGGGAGAAGTTTGAAGTTTGAAGTTCTTGATTATAGAAATCGAATTCTTATCACATCTCAAATTTCACCAATGGCATTCAATGGTTTGAGGCTCAAGTATGCCCTGGATGGCAGCTCGAATTATATAGCCTGGAAGGATTGCATGGAAGTGGTATTAGAGGACAATGGTTTGAAGGAATTCATTGATCAAGAAGTCCCCATGCCAGCAATTGCTAATGCCCAAGAATTGGCGGAATGGAAGAAACGTGTGGCTAGAGCGAGGAGGATTCTTCTGGAGGGAGTTCTAGACCACATTGTCTCGAGTCTCCATGGGAAGGAGACACCGTTTTCAATGTGGAAAAAATTGAAGGATCTATATCATAACAACAACGATTAGAGGAAGCTGGCACTAAAAGGCAAGCTTCAGAAAATAATGTGTGAAAAGGGTGACAAAATCTCTACATATCTAAACAAGCTCACCACCTGTAGGGATGAGCTTGGAAGTGTAGGAATCATGATAATCTATGATGACATGGTGAGTCTTGCTCTCCTCAATATTCCTAAGAGCTGGCATAGCTACCAAGACTTAGTAAATGGAAGAGAGAAACTGCCATTTTGGGAATGACTGTGGTCGGATTTGATGCAGGAGGAGATCAGGAGAAGCACTAGAGATGGTTCTTCATCAAAGAATGATGATGAAGAAAATCTCACCTTAGCAAGTAAGGTGAGGAAAGGGAAAGGAAAGGCTTCCCATTCCAAATCAAGTTCTTCCCATGGTGGGAAGAAGATTGACAAATCTAAAGTTTGATGCTTTAATTGTCATGAGGTGGGCCAATATGCTAGAAATTGTCCACAGAAGAAATCTAAGAAGGTATCCTTGAAAGGATCAGATGGTGAGGCACTGGCCTCATAGTTCGAATTGGATTTCACCCTCATCACATGCATGGTTTCATCGATGGTGAGTTGTTTTTGGTACCTATACAGTGGAGCCTCATTCCATGACTGGTGACAAGATTTTATTGAATACCTTGGAGGAGAAGGACCTCTAGATGCACATAGAGATGGGCGATGATGGAAAGTACCGTGTTTCAGGTGAAGGCATGGTTTTGCTTCAGAGGGAGCATGGAGCTCCTCTCACCCTGACTGATGTAAAGTATGTGCTTGGACTAAAGAAGAACCTGGTATTCGTCGCTATGTTGGAAGGCAAAGGCTATGATGTAGTCTTTAGTAAAGGAAAGGCATTCCTGAGACATGTAGGCACGAGACAGACCAAGAGGATTGGGATTCGAGTGAAGAATCTATACAAGATGGAGGTAGATGACAGTGATGCATTGAGTTCCAAAGTAGAGTTGGTGCGAAGCCAAGATGTTGGCAAGCTATGGCATAGAGGATTGGGCCACTTGTACCATGGGACCTTGAAGATCATGCGGCAGATTTCTATTGAACTTCCCAAGGGTAAATTGGAGCAAGTGGATACATGCAAAGGTTGTACCTTGGGTAAGTATGCAAAATATTCCTTTCAGGATCGAGACAGTCGAGCTAGAGCAATCCTGGAGTGAGTTCATATATATGCATGTGGACCATTCTCGACAGCCTCCACTACTAAGCAAATGTACTATGTTATTTTCATTGATGATTTTTCTTGTATATGTTGGATCTATTTCATGCAGAAGAAGGATCAAACCTTCTCAAGGTTTTGTGAGTTCAAAGCCTTGGTTGAGAAATAATATAGAAAGAAAATAAGGGCCTTGCAAAACAACAATGGTGGAGAGTATGTCTCTCAATAGTTTAAGGACTTTTGTGCAGCAGAAGGAATTAAATGGGAGTTGACGACAC
Organism: Pinus taeda; assembly: GCA_000404065.3. Taxonomy (NCBI): domain Eukaryota; kingdom Viridiplantae; phylum Streptophyta; class Pinopsida; order Pinales; family Pinaceae; genus Pinus; species Pinus taeda. The sequence goes on along the minus strand of APFE030974668.1, from coordinate 38,052 downwards.
CCCATAACCCACAGCAGAATGCAATGGCTGGAAGGAAGACCAAAACGATTGTGGGAGCAACTCGGGTGATGCCGCATGACCAAGGCCTACCACTTCATTTGTGGTATGATACATGCAATACAATAGTATACTTTCAGAATAGAAGCCCACATCATATACTAGGGATGAAGACACCAGAGGAGGCTTTCTCCGAGAAGATACCAGATGTGAGTCACTTCGGAATCTTTGGCTCATCGATATTTTTCCATGTGACCAAAGATGCCCAGAAGAAGCTAGTTGTGGGGTACACTAATACACCCCACAACTATCGAGTGTTCTTGCATACCAGTGGGAGGACAGTGTTATGCAGAGATCTAAAGCTCGACGAGCAGAAGGCCATACGAGTTTCCCTTGAGAGGGAGCTCAAGTTGCATGCAGAGAAGGAACTTTTGGTTCCTAAGGAGGAGGAGCCTCAGAATGATGCGGAGCAGCTGCATGCATAGGATCCAGGAGTGGAGACATAAACTCATGCAAAGTCTTCCAGAGATGGGTGGAAACGCTCAAGGGAAGCTGAAATATTGTTGATGGATGCGAGAGAGAATGTGGGACAACCATCTTCCCAGCGCAGACAGAGGAGGTCACTTGAGCGATACACTACTTACATGGCCTTTGTTGGGGAGTGTGTAGAGACTGGACCATCTTCCTTTAAGGAAGCAGTGCAGCAGCCAGTTTGGGTTGATGCCATGGTGGAGGAGTATGACTCCATAGTTCGGAATAGTGTTTGGGATGTTGTTCCAAGACCGAAGAGAAAGTCAATGGTGAGTTCCCCATGGCTTTACAAGGTAAAGTAAGGAGCTGATGGTAGTGTGGAGAAACATAAGGCAAGGTTTGTTGTTCATGGTTTCTCACAGGTTGAGGGGATCAACTATGATGAGAATTTTGCTCCTGTAGCAAGGTACTCATCTATCATATTGATGTTGGCACTATCAACACAGATGGGTTGGAAGATCCATCAGATGGATGTGAAGACTGCGTTCCTCAATGGTAAGATTGAGGAAGAGGTGTACATAGAGCAGCCGGAAGGATTTGAGACCTCTAATCATGAGTCGCATGTGTGATAACTAAAGAGAGCTTTGTATGGGCTGAAGAAAGCACCTCGTGCTTGGTACACTAGGATCAACAACTATTTCACCGGGTTGGGCTTTAGAAAGAGTGAAGTGGATGCGAAACTATACCACATCATGGTAGAAGGTAAGCCATTAATCATTGTTATTTATGTTGATGATCTGATATTGACTAGTGATGATCAGTTGATCAAGTATTGCAAGGAGGACCTTGCAATAGAGTTTGAGATGAAAGACATGGGTCTCATGCACTACTTTCTACGCATGGATGTGTGGCAGAAAGATGGGGAAGTGTTTGTGTCTCAAGGAAAGTATGCCAATGAGATACTCAGGGGATTCCACATGGAGAAGTGTAAGCCCATGCAGACTCCTCTAGCAGGTAACTCGAGGAAGGAGGGTGCTCTTTAGATGAGGTAGAAATTGCTACTGTGTATTTGCAGCTTGTGGGTTCATTGATGTATTTAGTGTACACATGAACAGGTTTGTGCTTTGCAGTGAACCAGCTGAGTCAAGCTATGGTTTAGCATACCAATTTGTTTTGGAGGGCAGCGAAGCATGTGCTAAGATTACTCAAAGGCACATCTCAGTATAGATTATGGTATAGATGGACAAAGAGAGTGAAGCTTTAGAGCTTCACAGATGCAAATTGGGCAGGGAGTCCATTAGATCGGAATAGCACTTCAAGAGGAATTTTCAACCTTAGTTCAGCTGTAGTTTCTTGGTATAATAGGAAACAGAGGTCAGTTGCACTTAGCTCAGTAGAGGCTACATGGCTACCAGTCAGGCAGCATGTGAGGCCATTTGGATGCGGAAAATTCTAGCTGGATTGTTTGATCAGAGGATGGATCCAACTGTGATCTATTGCAATAATCAGAGTTGTATCAAACTCTCTGAGAATCCAGTATTTCATGATAGGTCCAAGCACATCGATATCTGGTATCATCATCTTCGAGACTGTGTGGTGAAGAGGATCATGTTGTTGCAGTATGTTTCAACCGAGGAGCAAGATGCAATCATTTTGACTAAGGCATTATTAAAATGTAAATTCGAGTTCAACAAAAACAGGATTGGGGTGACATATAATCCCTTTCTTGTTGAGAGGGAGTGTTGAAAATACCAACAAGAAATGCTAAATATAGAAATGCTAAAAATATCATTTTGGGATACATTCCAATTTTAGTTAGTCCCTGAACTAAAATTGAGAATTAAAATTCGAATTTGATCTTAGTAGTTGTTTGAAAAATAATTAATTAGCTCATCTTGAGTTAATTAGTTGGATAAAATCAAACATGGAGTCTATGTGAAGACATGCAACAGTTATCCCTTTGATTGAGGATGTTATCACTTAATTAAGGAGATCAGGATGAGTTGTACTTTGAGTTGTAATTAGTTAGCTTAGTTAACTAAGTTAAGTTCAGTTAGATTAGTTCCAATAGTTTGTGGAACTAATTGTGAGTTCAGTTAGTTAATGCATGCATGGATGAAACTAGTGTACTTCACATAACTGAATATTCTCTCATAAATAACTCAGGCATGTCAATTTAGTCAGAGATCTAGTTGAGATCAAAGGAAGGGACAATGTACTATCAGTTGCAGGAATATTCCCATGAGGATATCTCTTGCATGCAAAAGGAATTCATTCCTTGAGGATTGCATGGTTATTTCTGAGTTTGGTGAGAAGTGTGTGAGGTAATTACACATTGGTGGCAGCTTGAGGACCCAGGCGAAACTGCGTAAGGACATAGGAGGCTTGGAGGACTGAAGGAAGGCACATGTGTTGTCTATTCTTTCTATGAGAAATAGTGAGGGATTGTACTGAGAGCTGGATAGCTTGTGAGCTAAAGCTTTGTGTAATCATGAGATATTTCCACTTGTATGATAATAAAAATAGTGAGGTTTTCAGCTGAGGCTTTCCCCAGAGTATTCTTCTGTGTTCATGTGTGATTGATTTCTCATTCTCTGTTATATGTGTTCTATTTGATCTTGCTCAAAATCAATTAAGCTTTGGTAAGTTTGTTTGTAGAAGTAGATCAAGTATTTTTCTTTAGTATATTTCATTATCAGGTGATATACAATGAGAATTTCTACATCCACGGGGATGGTTCTTGGTGTATATCCTCTTCTTTTGACATGTGTTGGTCCTTTTCTTCCTCCTCTTCCCCATCTATGTAAATCAATTTCTTCTCAACACATTTATGACCTTTAGTGTATATGCTATCACAACTGTAACAAATCCCTTTTTTTCTTTTTTTTTCTTCCAATTGTTGTTGTGTCAAGCTTATAGTTTGTGGAAGGATAGGATAAAAATCACTTCCATCTTTATAGTTATGAGTGTTAGGCTTCCTTGTTGCCATAATTTTTCTTTCAATTTTTCTTTCCAATCTTGAATGCCTTCTCTAATGAAATAGGTTCCCAAAGGAAAACCTCATGTTGGATGTTATCCTTTAAATTCCCTATAAATACTTTAATCCTATGCTTCTTTGGAATATCCTTTACCATTATATTCAATTTTTAGAAGTCCTCAATGTGCATTGCCATTGTACCCTTTTGTTTGAGATTTATCAATTGGCTATAAAAGGTGTTTCTCTTGGTATCCTCATAATGTGTTATCATTTCCTCCAAGAAATTTGGCCAAGTGACAATTTTTTTACGAGATAAAAACCATCGATACCATACAAACGGATTGGGTTCTAAATAGAAAGTTGCAATACATACCTTTTGTGTGTTTTACACATTATGGAGATCAAATTATTGCTCCATTTGTAGTATCCATCTTACAAGATCCTTGCCATCAAACTTCCTCATATCAATCTTTGGAATATGTTGGGCCTTTAATCTCCCTTAGATTCTATGAAATCATGATTAACATTTATTTTGTTCTCATCATGAGTTTCCTCTACTACCTTTTTGTCATTAGGAAGGCTTTCTTATAGCAACTTTGTCCAACCTTCCTTCAAACCTTCCCTATCTTTCTTCAAATCTTCCATGTTTCCTCTTAGTTTTACTTCTATACCATCAATATTAGCTTCCTTGCTATAGATAAAACCATTTATCTTAGCTTCAATTACATTCTTCAAATCATCCATGTCCAATTTTTCTTACTAGGTGTTTTGATTTTCTTGATTCAACTCATTCTTTTTCTTGCTTTTAGGAACTCGATATTGACGGGATTTTAACGCTAGAATTTTGGATCCCCAAGTTCTAAAATTTCTTCCTCGGCTATCCCTCTGAGTTATCTTTTTAACCCCATAAGTCTGATCAAGATTGCATTCTCCCAGAAAGAGTCATGATCAATCTCCCACGATGACCTGATTATCGACGAGTTCAGTAGAGCGAACTTGTACAAAGTGCCACATGTCATTGTTTCAACCTTCGGCCTTGAAACCATGTCCTCTTTCTATCACATTTTACAAAATTTAAATTTGATTCTCACAATGAAAGTTATGACAAGTTTATGAAGGTCACTTGTTTGAAATCGAATTATGGAGCCTACAAAAACCCTAACTTCCTCACATCATATCTTTGAAAATGTATTGAGACGAGCTCTAAAATTTGTACATGAGGTTCATCACGATTTTGGTTCAAAGGGGTTTCACTCTCCACTTCTGAAGCTTCGTAGAAAATGTTTTATATAGAAAATTCCACGATGTCCTATTTGAAGCAGTGAAACCCTAGAATCCAAAGCTCTGAAACCAAATGTTATGCAACCAACTCACAAAAGAGAAGAAGAGATAGATCAACAACTTCAAAATAAGTCTCTTAGAGGGGGAAATCTCTTTACATTATGCAAATGAACCATTCTTGGATGATACAAATGGCAAGACATCCTTTCTATATACAGGAGTCTAACGGGTCACAATATAACCAGAGCCTACATAACAATAATATTGTAAAGGCACAATAATAACAATAGTGGGCTTCTATGGGGCACACTAATAACAATATGATTAATACATGGGCATAACAATACAATGAGAGGGTTTCACTAATAAAAATAAGGGGCTACACTAGTAGTATAGGGACCTAACACTTAATGTGAAAATGTATTATTGTTGCATTACTTAGATTTAATTGTTTATTTGGTATATTGAAGGAATGATGGTTTTGTTGCTTTTATTATTCAAGTTTGTTTATTCGTTTTTCCTTTATTTCAATGATAATTTTCATACTTTTGTTTTTTATATTTTGATAAAAGAGATTTCATTACTTTGCATAAAATATTGTTTTTCACAAAAAGAACAAGATTTTATTGAATTAAGTTGTTTATTAGACTGAACTCATTGCATTGTTGTGTGCTTATTCTATTTATAAAAACAAAAATATAGATTATTACATCTTAGAGAATATATTGTTGTGTTTTGAAATAAGTTTTTATGGAATTATTTTTTGGTTCAAAAAGAATTTGATTAAAAACGGCTTTTTCATGTTGGGAATTCAAAAATCTTCTCCTTTCTCTAACTAAGAGTTCATTGGATTGAAAAGATTGCCTTTTCATATTCTCTGCATTAATATTTGAGTCAATTCATCTACCATTGGTTTCATTTCCATTCACCTATTTAGTAAAAAAATAATTTAAAACAATTCTTAATAAAATCGGTCTAACATTTTTATATATTTATGGTAGCTACACCTACATTAGTTTAAGTGTAGAGCTTTAGATTAGGTGTTGAAAGTTAACAATCAAAAGCTAGAAACAAACATAGAATCTTGTGATAGGGAGAGAAATGCATTTACCATATCTTCTCTCTGGGAGGCTCCTCTTACACAAGATTCAAGCATGAGATCACATTAGACCCAATGAAGTAATCTACCCTTCTTTTTTGGTTATGGTGGTGTTGATTTTCACACATTAAAAACAATTTTGAAAGGCACTTGAGGGTCATTTAAAAGGTCTACCTTGCTATGATGGATCTTTCAAAGGGATTTAGAGCTTTTTTACTCTGCCCTTGCATGTATATCTACCTTACGACTACTCCCCCAAGCTAGGGTGTTGTACGTGGTAACTTTAGTAACCATAATCTTAGGGATATTACACAAGATGATTGAAAGGGGGGACTCCTTTCTCTACCTAGGAAAAACATTGTCTAGACTCACTCAGGCCTTCTTGGAGAGCACTTCATTGTATGTGGAGTTGCACCAAGTCATGTCATTAAGAAGGTTGTTATCATAATTGGTTCCATCCACTCTATCTCTAGCCACTTTTCATATTGATCTCTACAATGTTGGATTCCACCACCAACTAGTGTGGTCATTGTGAAAAACTTGCTTGTATGGTATTCCTTCTTAGATTTATTAGTGTGTATTACTTGTTACATTGTTTTACTTTTTACCAAGGCCATAAGTGTGAATTATTGAATATTGCTAAATTATTAATAAAAATTCACCATGGCATGTTTACCTCATTGTTCTCATACTATGCAACATTTACCCCTTAATTAACAACTAGAAAATTGAGAAGAATTGAAACCTTAGAACCTGCAATTTTGGATTGTGAAGTAACCAAACCTAAAACTTTGGAACCATAAGTACTTTTACCTAATGACTCGTAAATTACCAAATCAGTAACTTTATAAACTTATGTCTCTCCTTCATTAGGTCTAGTATCTAACCCTTTATTGATTACATCTCAAATATTTGTGTCTTCAAGTGACGAAGTAGATCATCTTGCACCTGGTCTATTTAGTATCAAAGGTATTACTTAAGAACTTGTTCCTTGCGATACTATCATTACCAAGGTTATAAGACCTTTTTTCATTAAGCTTCCATCATCTCCTTTAGGCCAAACCCTTGGTATCAAGCTTTTCTAAACTGTTTAAGACCCATCACAGTTAACCCAATTGAGAGAATTTCTTGTTATGCACTCCTTCATATTTTTTTCCAAGTTCAACCATGACTGATTCTACACTTGAAATTCAAACTTCATTTGATCTCGCTAGAACACCTACAAAGTTAAGTATGACTTGTTTATTGGAACCATAGAGTCCCCCATTCATGGTGGATCTTCCATACCTATTGGGTATCACTCACTCAGTGGAACCTTTTCAAGAGTTGAAATTGGTCCTTCTTTTTCTCAATTACCCACTTGGTCCATTGAAATTATGTCTTTTGCATATTTAGGAAGTATTGGTCAAGCTACCCAAATAGTGATTGCTTCACAAACTTTCATACCTGGGGTACAACCAAGGTTTAATAAAAAACTTAATTTATTATCTGGTAGTATAGGATTTCCATGAAAGCCCCCAATAGGATCTTATCCTACTATGAGGAATATTTCTATGGTATTTATTTTCCCATAGGGGGTAATTATCTTAAAGGAAATCATCCTTCCCATGGAGGCAACCTGTTGTTGGATCTTATCCACCTCCTAGTCAAACACCTCACACAAGTTTACCACAACCTACGAGAACTCAACCTCTTACTGGTGCCCCATTCCTAAGAATGACAAGTACTCCTTGGAAGCTTTCTTATGATAGTGTACCTCAGATTCCCTCTAGTCAACTTGCTCAAGTTATACCATGGATTCCTTATGGTTAACCTATTCAGGGTGCACCTAAGATTCATGTTAATCAAACTATTCAGGGTACACCTCAAATATCCATTGGGAAACCTATTAAAGGTATACCCCAAATACTATATCATGGTTATCATCAAATGCAAACAAGTTAACCTTTCTAAGGAGTTCCACTTACATCTCAACCCACAACAGGTTACCCTGGATTTCCTGCTTCGACTTATATCCCCGGTTAAGTTACTACAATAATGGTTTTTTAAGTCATTACTTCCTACTATTACTGAAGATGTTTCCATAGGTGGATTTGTTACCAAGAAGTAGGTTATTGCTCGTGCCCAATATCTAAATCTTATTTATTCACAATCTGGCATGTTGTACGATACAATTCTTAATGCTCCTTATCCATCAAATACTATTCCACTAACTCCTACAGAATCGTACGTTGTTGATGGTCTGATTGGTTCTATTAATCAATAGCCAGTGAGTAAACCAGTTTGTCACTCTAATCCTACATCTACTCCCATTATTGTTGTTCAAAACACTCCTCCTGTTACGAATGCTCCTGTTACTACTTATGAGATTAAAAAAATTCAATCTTCATCAACAGGTGAATCTCAACAACCTAGAGTTAAAAATAAGGGAAAAAGAATAGCAAAGAAAAATGCCCCTCAATAGGAAAAACCAACAAAAGCCCATATATGTCTTTCTTGATAAATTTACGGTGCACCTATCTTTAAGAACAATATATATGATCCCTCCATGGTTTCTTTTAGTGATAAATATATACAAGGCTATTGTTGAAACAAATATTTACATGCTTTGTAATCCTTTCACAGAGCGTTGTAAGCCTTGGTTTACCATAACAAGGCATTATGGCCTCTGTGACACCACTGTTCTTTTCACTATGTTAATATTCCTATCAACTAGTATGAAGGCAAGAAATAATGGACATTGTGAACGATTATTTGGAAATTTTTTATATTAATTTTAGTGATTAGTCAATCATTTCTCTTTTAAATTTTTTTATCCAACACTTATTTCATGAAATCACACAAAATTTATTTCCCAGAAAAAATTTCCACGAAAGCATAACAACCTCATATTTGTTTTCAATTTTTGATTTTAATAAAACCTTCTCATTTTTGTACTTTAAAAACTTTAATTTTCTTAAAACTTAAATAACTTTGTTTTTCTGGGTAGTTTGATTTATACAAATGATGATGCCCAACAAAACTTGTTATCCACCTCATACTAAATCATGTTTAGAGCGTTGTGCCATTCGTATTTATAGTTTAAATATTATATTGGAGTTTAATTCTAAAATTACTTAAGAATATGTATTAAATTTGTAAATTAAACAAAATCCTTTCTCACCCTTAATCATGTTTAGAGTGTTGGGTCATTCACATTGGAGTTTTCTTCTAAAAATACTTAAGAATATGCATTAAATTTGTAAAATTAAACAAACACTTATCTCACACTCTGTGTCAAGCTCAATCAATGATATCTTACCTCATGTTGTGTAGCTCAACCAATGATATATTACCTCATGTTTTTATCAATATCATCCATGAGAAGATATAGAAGCCACTAGGGTTTATGAGGAAAATCTATTTAGTAATACTTTCTTGGCATCGGTTTAAATAGATAGTGTTTGTATATTTCATGGACAAATATATATCAAACCTACCTTTGTTTGTTCTATTTTTTTAGTTATTTGATTATATAGATTCACTGAGAATGTTGGTTTGTTGGTGCCTGACCCAGGTTCAGAGTTAATTAGCCAAACGAATCCCTGTACTATTGGCCCTTTCAGCAATAGTCCATGAAGTGCGGATTGAGGTCTCACCCGAAGTAGTATGGGAGGGTGTTGGAACTAGGTTTCTGCACCCTTGAGATGTCTGTGAGGTTCGAATAGTCCAACTGTTTGTCCCTATGCACAGGTTACTTCGTGAACTTCCCTGTTCCTCACACCCTGATACACTACCTTCACGCAGCCCTATACCAGTTAATTACCTTTGCATACTTGGATGTCTTACATTATATTTATTTATACAAAACATTCATATAAGTTCGCACAGCAAATAAACAATATACTTGAAAATTATACCCAATCATATAATAAAACAAGAAAATATACACAAAATATGGTAAAATTCTCTTTATTGATTCTTCCAATGGTTACAGACTCGACCTTCCCTACGCACTTAGTTGCAAGGGTCTGCGCACTCAGCTACAAACCATTCTCCTATTCTATGACCCAAAGACACACTTTACACTTCAACTCAATCACTTATACTTATCATGCTCTTATGCTATTCTCTACTTAGAACCTCATTCTATTTATACAATCCCATGGTCCACGAACCATCAGTAGTTCTATTAAGCTAACATTACTTTACAAAAATGAGAGCAGACAACCCTGTGACTCTATTATGATTTCGCGCTCTGCGCCCTCAATTTGCGGAGCTTTTACAAGAGGATTTGGTCAAAATTTGGGCTTAAAGCCCCAAAACATACCTTGGGGGGTTCCATGCCCAACAGGAACCCAACACAAACATCATGACTTGCCCTCGAGTCACTCTGTTGGCATGGAGATCTTTGCACGGAGCCCTTTCAACTCTGCTTAAACTATTGCAAGGTCAGCAACACACTTGTTGGGTTGTGTTATATTCTTTCCACATAGTTAACAGGGGGTTTGAGGAGTACCCGTAACCCCACTTTATGGGGTCCGGGGTAGCGCCCCGGAAAATTTTGGTTTTGGACCCTATGTTAGGTTGGGC
>APFE030974668.1:0-22310 GCA_000404065.3 Pinus taeda | reverse complement strand
GTATTGGATGCTCGGCATGTATAAATATGTATTGTAACATTGAAAGGAACATAATGAAAAATCAAGCTGGTAGTCCCGGTTTTGGGATCCAGTGGGAAATCTCTGTGTATATGTGTTTTATGTGTTATGCTCTCGCATTTTTATTTTTCCTGTGATTTAGAATTCGTATGCAGGTAATTTCTGTACGGGGTTAAAACCTACAACACTGAGATTCTGTTTGCTGGATCTGCTGCATGTGGTGTTCTGAGATTGCGGTGTCAAAAGTGCTTCTCTCAATATGTGCCTGTATCCCCTGTATTTGTGCGAGCTTGCCTTCCATTTTTGATGTGATGGTGAAGGCCTCATCGATCCAAGGTTGAACACACGCCTTTAGGACTTCTTCCTTGTGGCATGCCACCGCCACTTGTACTTTCAGTGCTTTGGCTTGTTGCATCCGTGTGAGCGTCTTAGTGAGGGCCATCATCTATGCAGTTCGTTTAATGCTATGATATTGTTGTTGGAGTTCTCGCACCTCTATCTCTAAGCGCTGGATGTTGGGGTCCTCATGCAGATTCGTGAAGCCCTCAAATGACTCTTCCAACATGCTAGTGCAATCTCGCACTGCACTACCAATCTCGTCCAGTCCTGCTGTAATAGTGCTAGCGTGTTGTTCTCTGAGTTCCGGAGGGGTGGACGACTGTGCCTTTAGCCAAAGCTCAACGATCTAAAGATTCAGATCTAGTTGAACCTTTGTCATCTCATCCTGCACCTTACGCACCCTTGTTGCTAGCCTCTAAATGTGTGCCTCTGCTGGTGTGTCTGCTAGGATGGCCAGCTTAGGGACGCTTTGACAAGCTTCATCTAGTACATGTACTAGCCATTGATTTTGCAACACCACTTTGTTGCGTTGCAAGGTCAACTGTTCCATGTTAATTTTCTTCTCATTGAGGACTTGCAATGCACGGCTCTCCCTAGCCCACATTTATTCAGTTATCCCATCTTGTAGAATGTATAAGGTCTCCCATGGGAGTCCAGCCATGTTGATGCCGAGACCCTTCAATGTGCTAATTGTAGGCCTGTTGGCCTCATTTGCTGTCATCAGTGCCCCTTCTGGCAGCACTATGGTATTCGTCACCCAAGTGCACAACATCTGTTTTTTTGCCGTTGTTTCGCCTATGAGGTTGGTTGAAAGGGTACCATCCTGAGAAGTGTGCACCTGCAACTCTTCCAGCTGCTCTCTGAGGGACCCCAACACAATCTGGTTCTCCTGCATAAACTTTTGGAGGGCCTAAGAGGTGACATCGTGCACTATCTCGCCGATGTCGTGCAGATCACCTTCGGTTAGGGTGATCGGGTCAATAGACAACTTCGATGCCTTGACCTTCTTATGTGGCCTTGTTCACCTAGTCAGGTGTTAGTGCTTCAACTATGTTGACACGATTTACGGGTTCGTGCCTCCCTCTTCTTCCTTTACTTCCTGCCCATGCGAGGGTGACGTTTGGCCCTCGGGCACCTTCACGGTTTCCTCCTACTCTTCTACTGTTGCTGCAACTTTTTCTTGTTCATTTGTTGTCTATATAGCGTCTTGTGCCACGTACGTTTCTGCTACCACTGCCTCCTTCCTTATCTTTTATGCCAACTGTGCCATGTGCAGTTTGGTGTCCTATTTCTTCCTCTGTGTCGCCAACTTCTCTATCTCCGCGATGTCTATAGCATGCCACTCTGATGGCCATGTCTCCAGTGTGTTAAAGATTACATCATCCATGGCTACAAAGGGTTGCTCTCTCCATTTCTTAGCTAGGTCCTTGCATGCTTTGATGTATATGCTATGGATGTCCACTTTAAATTCCGCAAAACATTGCCGCCTATTGTAGACAGTGGGTGAAAACTGTGGCTTGTAGTTGATTCCCATTCTGAGGTTATCTCCGTGAATATCCATGATATTTTACTGTCACAGATCCTTTTTGCATCCTTTGTGGCCTAGAGTGAAGCGTACTTCGCGGCCTTCGATAGATCCCTGTCAATTGTCAGGAATTGACTATCTTCTGGCAATTCCCCTGCCACGAGAAGTATGGACAGCAGAAGTCATGCATAGTGGAACATTTTTCCCTATACCTGAGCTTTGCAGAACATCTCCAAGAATTCCTTGCAGAGGAACTCGGACCAGTTAAACTGGACCCCTTCTACGCACTGTTCAGCAAGGGCTACCACCGGCGCGAGAACCTCTTTCGTGTGACACTTGCACATAACCTTATCAACCAGTATTTGGGTTGCCACTTTCACTGATTTATCGTTTATGTTGGATATGGCGTAGTCCCTTTTCTTCTTCGCAAGATTGTATTTATTCTTCATGGCCTCCGCGATGGCCAAGTCACTTCTCTTCCCCTCTAAGATGTCTGTGGGGTCCTCTCCTTTGCATGGAAGTTGGGTAATGTGGTGAATCATGTGTGTCATGATGGGGATGGGCTCCTCCATCCACAAACACCCATCGTGCACTAGGTAGAGCAATTGCCTAATGATGAATTTTTTTATTGTGGCATGGTGGAAATGCGGCACCTAGAGCAAGTTAAGTAGCCCAGTCTTTTCCACTCCGTCTAACCACTTTCGCGGCTCTAATTCTGTAACCCTCATCGCGGTGTTCTACTTGGGCTTCATGAGGTGCGAGGTATCAGGTTAGGGAAATTCTTGTGGTCAACGAGGTCCCAATATTCAAATTTTAAGCTCGGCACCCATCCTAGGCACGTGCTCTCAAAAATAATGTTGTTTGGGAGGAGTGGGATCTGGAGCGAGCTCTTCGTCTCATCAAGGTCCTTGGGCACTTTAGCCTTCCCTTTCTACTGCAGAACATAGGCGGGCAGCTTTGTCAGAGGGTGCATAGGCTCAATTTCCTCCTCCATGCCTTTGTCCTCGTCTTCTTTGATGATAAGGTCCTCCAAGCCTTCTTCTTCCTCATCAGTCTCTATGGTAATGACTTTCCCCTTCTCCTCCATCAACAACTTGGTGCACAGCGAGTTCCGCAGGGACACACGTATGGGAACCATCGCTTGTTTGTACTTCTTTGGTCTTGGCATGCGCGGTTATCTTGTAGATGCAATCCAGATCATCGTTGTTGTCATAGTCACGCACTGGCTCCATGTAGCACGATCCTTCTACAGGGTCTAAAGGTACCACTACACACAAAGACTTTTTTCATAAAAATCATCTTGCACTTCTTCAGGTTTATCACTCCATTCATGTCAGTGGTCCAATCTATTCCTAATAGCCCGGGGTAGGGATTGTTGTCATCATCAATCTATATCACTTTGAAATCTACTAGCGTGCTTGCTCCTTTGATATCTACTATGATTCCCTACAATCTGCCCATAAGTAAGATCTTTTGTTGGTTCGCCATTCACAGTTGGATAGGAGACCATTGCAGTGCAGGCCTACCCATGCGTTCACGTGTCTACTTTGGCAGGATGTTCACGTTCGATCCTAGATCTAGAATCACTTGGTCCATCTCATACCCCCCAATCAGTGCGGTCAATCTCATCTCCCTTCCTTTTCGCACCGTGTGCTTCCCGAGCTTCCGGACTATGCGCAGTTCTCCTGGCGCAATCCTAGTGTATCTAGTTATGAGTTCTTGCAGCCCCTTTATAGCCTTGTTGTCGCGGAGCAGCTTCATTCATGTCTCCAAGAATGTAGTGAGCATCGATGGGTCCATTTCCAGCTTTATTCTATCTTTACTTCCTGAAGTGAAGGCACCAGCGAAGCTCCTTTTAGCTTCCCTGAAGGTCTCCTTAGTGCACTCCAAATGAAATTCTGGTTCCCTCGTTGGAGCCTTGCGAACCTAGGTACTTTCTTCAAATTGCTTGCCTTTGTCATCCCTTGCCATAGTTCCACTCCGGAGCATGATATTTACATTAAGCTCTTCCTCACACAACTCAGATCTCATCATTTATAGGTTCTAAGTCAGGAAAGGTTGGAGTGCTCCTTTATCACATAACCTCACTATCAGTGTGGGACAATCCTTCATCTCATGATCAAACAACATACAATAAAAGCATGACGGTCATGTTGAATTCGTACAATTGCGGGGATGATGCCCTGGCCCTTCGCAATTGTAACATATCAGCTATTTGTGACCTCTTCTCGGTCCCCCCTCGACCTCGACCTTGTTCGTGCCCCTAAAATTGAGTGCGCGCCATTCCTGTGTTTTGATCGAGGGGCTGTGTTTCGGACTGAACTCTATAGGTAGGAGTCTGATCCATCATTAGCTCATAACTTCTACAGGTGCGCTCATCATGTCCCACTGTCCTACATAAATTACAGAACAATTGCTATGAATTATGTATATACTTCTGTAATAGATGGTAGTTATCTATAGCATGCTTTCCTCCTATCTGACAAATTGCGCACCATAGTGCAGACGCTACACTCGGTCCTGCTTGTGCCTCTGCTCTTAATGGCATTGGCCCTCCTCCCACAAGGTAATTCACAAACACCGGGTAGTTCTCCTTGTCGTGTCTCTTGCCCTTGAATTTTATGCACCATACCTCATCACGCATCTCGGGGCAAGTTGTCTTGTCTTGTTTCAAACTCTGCATCTCAAGGCACATGTTTTTCAACTACGCATGAATCTGCTGAACTCCAAGGTTGGGATCTTGTATCGGGGTCTCGTGCAATCTCAGCATGACCTCCAAGGCATCGGCTTGAGTGGTTAGCCTATTTTGTGACAACGAGTTCCATAGATGCGGTGTTAGTGATGCTACAAACCATTCGGGATGTTGCCCATATGTTAGCGTCATGTTAACTTCGCAAATTGTGCACTTCAGTCTTTGATCCAACTCCCAAGGGGTGTCGCCTGGTAGCATTGTGATTTCCTCGAACCTAATGATCGATTGTGCCTCTGACTTTGGCTTGCTAAATTCATTTTTAGCGCAGCTTTGATATCTGCGATCCCCGAATTCAAATTGTCATTGGAATGCTTAATGTAATAGGTCAATGCACAATCCTGCAGAGCACTGACCAAAACAAGTTCAGATCTTCACGAACCAAAACAAGTTCAGATCTTCATTCCCTACTCCCTTGAACACTCGTAGCTTTATCGCACTTGCCATACTGCTTCATGGTGCTAGTGGAGGTGGTATGGGCGAAGACGGTAAAACTGGCAGTGGTGTGGGTGGGGGTGGTATGCGCGGAATTCTCTGCCTTATCAGATTGATCACACTTCTTGGTGAGACCTTCTTGATCTCTTCTTCACCCCCTCGTGGAGGTGAAATCAAGGGGCTAGTTTCTAGTTTTGTGCCACCTTCGTTTCTATAGATTCTCCCACTTCGCGTAGCCCTAAACATCAATTTATTCGCATAACCCATTTTTCACACAGTAGAATTTTAATTCAAGTGTTCAAATATTCAACATATTTACCTCGCGGTCCTTTGAGGAAGCGTCATTTTGCCTTGCTATAACTGACTGAAGTATTTACCATGAATTCGGTGATGAATCCTCCTATGATTCAATCGAGCCAGTCATCGACAGCACGTGCAATCTTATCTTTCAATACTTCCAGTCTGCACACTAATTTTGGATTCCACACAATAGGTTTGTCGAGTTTACACCTTCCTTGGCTATCTACTAGCTTCGCGATCCACTCATATAACTCAGTGGGGAAGGATGCAAAGAAAATTTCGTGGATCTCTATATATAAGTAGCATTTTAACCACTCTTCCTTTGATAGTCGTGGATTCGTTTTTTCCTACACTGCAAACTCATGAATCTTCCTGTCCAACCAATCCTCAATTCCTTTATTTTTCAGATTCCAGTGATACGACATCAGACATCTCTATGCAGATCGCGGTCCCAACAACGAAACCATTTGTTGGCTTGTTGCGGCGTGCCCCAGGTTCGGAGTAAATTAGTTAAACAAATCCTTGTACTACTGGCCCTTTCGACAACAATCCGCGAAGCGCAGACTGAGGTCTCACCCAAAGTAGTATGGGAGGGTGTTGTAACCAGGTTTCTACACCCTTGAGATGTCTGAGAGGTTTGATTGGTCCAACTGTTCGTCCCTTGCATAGGTTACTTCGTGCACTTCCCTATTCCTCATGCCCTGATACACTGCCTTCGTGAAGTCCTAACTAGGGGCTGTGGAGCTTTTGTGCTGCTAGAGCAATGTTTTGTGCTAATACCCAAGATCTTATTTATCTTCATATACCAGTTAATTACATTTGCGTACTTGGATGTCTTACATTATATTTATTTATACAGAATATTCATATGAGTTCGAACAACAAATAAATAGTATACTTGCAAATTATACCCAATCATTTATTAAAACAGGAAAAGATACACATAAATATGGTAAAATTCTCTTTGTTGACTCTTCCAATGGTTACAGACTCAATCTATCCTACGCACTCAACTGCACGGGTCCGCGCACTCAACTGTGGACTAATAAGCCTCTACGCGCTCAGCTGCAGAGCCTTCTCCTATTCTACGACCCAAAGACACACTTTACACATCGACTTAATCACTTAGACTTATCATGCTCTTATGCTATTCTCTACTTAGAGCCTCACTCTATTTATACAATCCCATGGTTTGCGGACCATGAGTAGTTCTATTAAGCCGACATTACTTTACAAAAATGAGGGCGGACAACCCTGTGACTTTATTATGATTTCACGCTCCGTGCCCTCAATTGGCGGAGATTTTATTAAAGGATGTGGTCAAAACTTGGGCTTTAAGCCCCAAAACATGCCTTGGAGGGATTCCATGCCCAACAAAGAATTTTTGTTCTTTGATGATATAGATCCCACTAAGGGTTCATCGATTTGTTTATATATACATATATATATAGCCTCTTTAGTAAACAATTCAATATATGAACATTTTTATTGTATTTTACCTTCTTGTTGTTGCGTGGCCATGAATACAAAACAATATTTCTACTCGAGAACATAATTATATTTCTGATGATTGACAAATAGTGCTTTCATATTTCATAGATAAATATGTGTGAAAACTTCTTTTTCTATTTTTTTTTTTGAATCCATGAGGGTTCATGGAGTTATGTTTTTTCTTTCTTTTGCATCTGTAATATATATATATATTTATTATATATAATATATATTAAATAATATATATATATATAATATATTATATATATATATATATATAATATAATATATATTATTATAAAATTATATAATATATATATTTCTACTAGAGAACATATTTATATTTCTAATGATTTACAACCTAGTTCCTATCATTTTAAACTATGTGCAAACAATGCTCGAATCTAGGTCATAAAAAAAACCTTGCAATGTCGTGTCAAGTATACTTTCCAAAATTTTTGTTGACAAAGAACGCAATGCCTCTACAACTTCTTCTCAACTAAATTGTCACTCAATTGACAATAAAATGTTAATAGAAAAAAATTTGTTAAAGTGCCTAATAGTTGCACATTATAAAAAATTTGACTGTTGTAATTCTTTTCATCCTTGCATCTCTGCACTATTTAATTGTTGGCTTAGGTCAGTCTCTACATCTTAGTCCTAATGATAAACTACATTGAATGGTTTGGAATGCATTGATCAGAAAACTATCTATGTGATTGATCCAAAATAACTCTTTCTAAACATTGTGAATCACAAAGGCTTTTACTTAAAGAAATACTCCCATTCTTTGTCATTGGGAAAACACAACAACAACAAAAATTATGTTTTTTTTTTTTTTTCCAATAAATCCAACAAGCAACATATTCACTTGCATCAATTAAAACATGCAATAGAAACACAAGGTCCCTTTCTATACCAAGAATAGAAAGAGAATATACAATCAATTAAAGCAATTGATACATATTTACAATTGATCCAAGACACACCTACATATGCATGATGCATTTTTGACAAATTGCATTTTGGAAAATACATGCGACTCATGGACAATCTCACATTGCCAACTTTTAATAACCTCATGCCTACAATAGAAGTCAAACCCATCAAATTCAAGGAAAAAAATTGCACATCATGTAATACTACAATACTAAATGAAAACTTGCCTACATTTTCATCGCCTCTACATATTTGTCAAAACTAGAAATTGATTTTTGATACAAAGTCAACACCTTTAGATGAGATATTAATGGCAACAAGAATGATCTTTGCACGAATAAAGAAGCTTGGCTACAAAAGATTGCAGATTGGATTGGCATGCATAATTGTAAATGTTCCTACCAATTTGAATAATGTTCAAACAACCCTCCCTAGAAATATTCATGAATGCATGACAATTGCAATTATGCTAAAGAGAAAAATGGAGTGCATAAATGCTTATTTGTCTCAAAACATTCGGCCAAAAAAGTGATAACTGCTTTAATGACTTGTGCAAACCCACTCTCTACAAAAATGAATGAATATTAATCAACAATGAATGGAAGACACATTTCGACCAAAGTAAGCAAAACCCGGGTTGTAATGTTCCAACAATAGATCCACTAGATTCACCAAACGATGACAATGATCTAAAGCCGGAATAAAAAACACTTGTGCACGACTACTCAAATTCGCATCTAATCCGCGATCTTGATACAAGAATAATACAAATCATGTCTTTTGAAGGATTTCAACCCTTGGCCATTTTCCAAGATAGGTTCTCTCAATAATTTAACTTTCCTACACTGTTTTATGGCTCTAATCAATTTGTTGAAGTTATCAACCACTTCTCCTATCAACAAATTGCATAATGGGAGCTATTGAATATGACATGAGACTTCTCAACACATATTGTGAGTATATTTCTAAAGAAATTTTTATATTGATAAACCAATTTTCTAACTTGGCCTGGACTTTTATTCACAAGGGAGAGCCAAACGATGAAAAATACTTGCTAAAGACGTCAAAAATAGAAACAATCTTGAAAACAAAATTGCAATCACTAATTCAATATCAATGTTTAGAAGACATTCACACATCTCCTACTTAATTTGAAAGCATATGAAAAGGCATATTTGTAATGATATGAAAACTTATTCCACCAACATTTTCTATTGCATTCACTAGTGTTGAACATCTTTAGGATCCATTGACAAATGCATTGAAAAAAACAGATCTAGCTCTACAACAACTCACAATAACGTCCCTTCTGATGAATGCATTAACACATTCATTATATCGATGATATTGTTCATATGGCTAGGAGTCCTTATGAACTTGGTAAAGAACTAAGAATTCTTAAAAATGTATTCTCTAGTATGGGGATGACTTTGAACATTGGCAAAATAGAGATGATGATAATCTAATCCAAAAAATTCATGTATGATAATTTAGTATATGATGGCAACTTGGAGGAAGTACCCTCTTCCAAATATCTCAAAATTGATACTCAATACAAGCTCATTTGGAACTACACCATTTGATAAAATGATGAATGGATTATGGAAAGCTTATTATGAGTTTGAAAACAATTATAAATTAGGAGATCATTGGCTATGGGATAAGAAGAAACTCCTTTAGGAGACTCTTGTTGCTACCATTATCTTATATGGATGTGAAATTTGGGGATTTAGTGTTAATCCTAGAGAAAAATAGATATCCAAAAGAATCTCGTAACTCATAATATCAATATTAAAGGAAATACATCATCAAAGAAGCAAGCATTTCTCCCATTGAGGGCATGGCTATGATTAGGTATTTAATGTGGAAGAACAAGTCAAAGAATATAAACGTAATGAGGCTCCCAAAAATTACTTGAAATTCTAGCCAAAACCAACTATGGATAAGGATGATATAAAGATGTCACTTTTTGGCTAAATCATTGGAAAATAAAGAAAGAAGTAATTTTTGCAATGCAAAACACAGCTAATATGAAAAGTTTTATTACATCTAAATTTAAGGACAATCGTAAATGAAAAAAATAAGGGATAAATTTAAGGACAATCCTAAATGTAAAAAAAAGAAAAAGGGATAAAGAAAATTAAAACATTAGGAGCATGTGGTCAAACCTAACTTAAAGGATCAAAATAGTTCATCATTTTTTTATAAAGAAGAAAATCAACATTGCTAATAAGAAAAACTCTCAGAAAAAGCACAATTAAACAAGCCATTAGATAATTTCTAAAATATTTTGGATTAAAAACTCTATTATCTCTATAACTCTAAAAATAGTAATGAAGAGCATTTCCTAAATTTCATATGTATACCCAAATTAAATTCCAGTTTTGAAATATTTGACACAATACATATCTTTCTAAGCCAGGATGATATTTCCTTAATATGAAAACAAAAATTTTAAGAAATTCAAATAATTCTTTTTTATGCCACTAAATAAAAAAAAGTATTTGAAAAATAATATTATTAAAAAAGTATTATTAATATTTAAAAATTAAATATCAATGAATTAAGAAATCAAAATAAAGGAAAAAAATAAATTATATAATAGATTTTAATTATTTTTAAGATTATGGGAATCAAATTGGTGTTTTAATTTATGAATTTTAAATATATTTTAATCTGCACATAAAATTAGCATAACCATTGCAAAATAAAAATGCAGAAAACAACCATATTTATTTATAATAATCATAAAATAATCCTGAACCCAAGTAAATACGAGATTGCAATACATGAAGAAGAGAAGAGCCTCTCTGTAATTCAATGGCCTCCTCACATCTTTGGCAGATTTGAGACGGGTAAAAGTTCTCTTGGTACAGAACCAGAGGAGGAATGTGTTTGTTTGAGAGATCCATATTTTGAAAGAAAGATCAGATTGAATGTGCAGCTCAGTAATTCTCAGGTAGCTCCACATTCCACTGCAACAGATCCTGAAGCTTTGGCCGAAACTCCTCAATTGTCTCCAACTTTGGCTTCCAGTGTTGGCCTGAGTTCAATCTTAGCTGCGCAAGGGCCGCTAATACCTCTGGATCGTCTTCGAAATCCATCTCTGGCACCGGAAGCTGCTCCTCCTCCGCCTGCGCTCCGCTAATTTGTTTCCCCTCCAATTTCTGTTTCTTCGTTTCTGTTTCTGACTCTGAACGCAGGAGGTCACCCAAGAAAGGGAGTACTCTGGCTCTGGAGCTTCGTCTGTTTTTAGCTTTAGCTTTCATGGCGGAATTGGCATCAGTCTTCATCCGCCCGATCTGCAAAGTTTGAGTTCCAATCGACTGGCAACAGCTCGAGTGTCGCGTTGAATGAACCTCCATTACAATGAACCTGCGTCCATATTTTATTTTAGCTAAAAATATACCATCTTACAAACCAGCAATAGATTATTCTAAATAGTAGGGCTTGCTTTGAATAACTATGATGATTTTGTTTACATTTATGGATAACCACCCATAATAATTATCCCTATTATTAATGGATATGCTATTGCAATTTTGGAAAAACTTATAACAAAAATTTATATCGTAATTGAATTTAACAACTAACTAATTTTTGTGAAGGTTCTAGAAAGGCACCACAAATAAACTATCTAGTTTTTATTTTATTTTTTATTTGTGAAGATAACAATCCATAACCATTATCCATTACTAATAAACAACTAATTTATGATAATTACTTTCATTATTAAGGAGAAAAAATGTAGTCTTAAAACTTTAGATAAATTTATAAAAAATTATATCAAATTAAATGTTGGAAATGAATTATGAATTTAGATAAAATGGTGGAAAGTAGAAATTATTGCACAAACAAATTATTCCACATATATTATTATCATCAATTATATATATATATATATATATTCCAAGTAAGTTTAATCTATTAATATGATACAAAATGAATTACAGTGAGGCTCGGCTTAGAGTATCTGAGTATCATTCATCACACAATCAGAACAACTAGCTTTGACTGCCTTAACAGAGGGGAAACCAGTGCAAGAAAGCATAAGTCTAAAAAAGGAAAAAGTAGCCCTCGCAGGGGTTTCCAGTTTGATCACATAACAACAAAAAACATTTTGGAAACAAACTAACATAACCATAGTCCCAACCAGGAAACAAACTAACATAACCATAATTGCCTAGTCATCAAGACGAAACTTCCACCTGGCAATCTCGACACATGGCTATCAATTGTCCAGGGCTGGTTCTTCCACAATCGGACACGCCCACTTTTCTGGATCGTCATCCTCGTCCAAAGTGCCACAGCCAGGTGCTGGATGGTCTCCCTCTATGCTGCATGCACCCACACGCGTTCCTGACGTGTTTCCACGACGACTACCTGATGCCTGCGTGTTACTGAGCTTACCCTCCTTGACATGCTGACTGCCAACCACCGCTTTACCAGGCAGGGTGGGTCTATCTTCATCTGCTCGTTGATCACCAATGTTGCCTCGGCTCTTGCTGCTTGGTGCCGCTCTGTTTGGCTCATCAGTGTATTCAACTAGAGGAGCTGGCTGCTCAATTTATTCTGTAAAAGTAATTGAAACAATAACTACAATTACTGGACGATTCAGGGATCTATGAAATCAGAATTGCGTGGTATGGGGAACAGGATGCAGAGGTAGGGGGAAATTAGTAGTGCGAACCGCCACATCTCCTCTTCCTGTGCCATGGAGCCAGGCACTTCCTCTCCCGCTGCGAGCGTTTGGGTAATACCCAGTAAAACTAGGTGGATTGGGGTTATCGGCTGAGGAAGCAAGGGAAACCGAGTTGGGGCTAGACATTGTAGGAGAGCGTGAGCTACCGCCTCTAGTGCCACCTCTCCTAGTCCGCATACGATGGCGAACCATGTTAGGGTTGAAAGTAGAGCAGGTAGTAACGAGGGTGGTGGAGGAATTGACAAAGGAGCGGCATGGGGAATTGACAGAGAAATTTTGGACCTGAGCTAGGTTGCAAAGGGAAGAGTGGAAATGGTGGAATCCATTGCCCAAGTCAATGTAGCTTAACAACCAGCATCGACTACCTATTATAGTGCGCACATTAGGCTCTCCAGCTTGCGGAGGACAAACATAATGAATCAGGGGGGGAGGAATGATAGAGTAATTTGTAGGCTCCATTGTTATGTGTGATTTGGCTTTGTCTCGGCTTGTGCATTCATTAAATGGCGCTTGCAAGGTGCCTTGAATGCAATTCAGATTGGCATGGGGGAAGTTGCAAGGGGCCATGTGACCAACCCGTTCACCGCTCTGCCGTCTTATCATTTTAATGACTTGGATAATCACCTGCATCCGAGTGCATTTCTTCTTCCTGCACCATTTCAGTTTGCGCCAGTTCATTGTATTCATGTATCTGAAGAGTAGTGGCCATAGTATTGAGTGAGCCTGCATGAAAGGTCATTCCACTGTCTACCTCAATGTTAGCTAGAAGATCTGCAACTTTGTTTCCATCCCTACAAGAGTGTTTAAGGTTTACAGCTCTGTGGGATGAGAGCCATTGTTCAATGAGCTCTAGTCGCTCTGCCAGTCTCCAACTGTGTCCAACCTTGTATGAGGGTGTTCCTTGCAAGATCTTATTAACGATGTTGATGAGAATCTGAGAATCCCCTTCAATTATAAGCGGGAAGAAATCATGGATATGTGCAAGGAGAAGCCCCTGCCATATCCCTTCTAATTCTGCTGAATTATTTGTATCCCAACCAATTGAGCCTAAGTAAGTTAGAAGCAGAATGCCCTTGTGATCCCTGAAGACTCCTCCATATCCTACTTTTCTTAGATTACCTTTAGACACTCTGTCAAAGTTGAGTTGTATAATATGTTGGGGCAAAGGGGTCCATCTGTCTACTGTCTTTCCTTGTGAGGAAGTTTTACCCTGAATTGCTTGCATATGATTCCACTGAAGGTTCCAATTTGCCTAGATAGTCTATTCCTATGGAATGGTAGGATAATCTTCTTCAGACCATGTTTGAAGCATCAAGTTTTCTCCAAGGTTTTGACCTAGATTATTCCATAAGACATCTAAAGGGGAGGATTGGTCCTTGAAGATGCGTTGATTCCTTTCTTTCCAAACAGTCCACATGAGCATGTTGGCATTATGATATAGGCGGTGTCCTTGATGGCAACTCACTTAGAGGTATGGTACAGGTGTTTTCCTTAGTGGCAACTCAATCAGATGATAGATCATAGTGTAGGAGGTCAAGAGAGAGGTATACGCAGGTTAACCTCGATGAAAGTGCGTATACACGCGGATGAGCAGAACAGAAGATGTGTATACATACACAAGCAGGTTGATAGAAGGAAAGGCATGTACATGTTGGAAAACTAAGTTTTGGTCTGTGGCATTTGGTCTGTGGTATTTGGTCTATGGTATTTGGTCTGAACTATTGACCCTAGGTATTGGGTCGAAGGTATTGGTTCCACATGGTTTTGGACAATGGTATTGAGAGAAGCCTAATCCTATATAAGGAGAAGTTCATTAGGCCAAGGGGTGTGTAAGTGTACAAGTAATGAATATCTGATCAAGGGTGAGATCTAGTATGCTAGTCATGGGTTTGTAAAGCTTTGCTCAAGCTAAACCCAGGAGGCTCCTATGCAGTTGATAAAGGTTGATGGACCGGGATCTTGAAGACTAAAATGTATTATCATTATATGGTATGATCATGAATAGATCTAAATACTGACACATGTTTTATCCTTTATATATTATGGTTTGGGTATATCTGAAGTTGGAATTGCAGCAAAGGTATAAGTAATTATTTTCAAATCCGTACGCAGGTTCTCTCTAGTGAAAGTGCGTATACACGCTAGTTTGACACAGTTTTTGGCATTATGATGCATGTGTTGTACTTGATGGCAACCCACTTGTAGAAGAACAAGTCACTTATATATAACTAGATGAATCTATAGAAGAGATATCAGATGTGACAGAATACATGGGATGCAGGACAGCTCAAAGGAATCAGTTCAGATGTAATGAATAATGACAACTCATTAAGATGACAGTTCTCAGTATGGCAAGTTAGCTTTGCCATCAATTCCAAAGGGGGAGATTTTTGGCATTATGATACAAGTGTTGTCCTTGATGGAAACTCACACAGATGACAAATCATAGTGCAATAGGTCAGTAGCAAAGAATTGATGATCAGACTACAAAGAATGAAGAAAGAAAAGTATATACGCAGGTTCACTATATACCAAGTCGCATACATACGTAGGTTCACTATATACCAAGTTGTGTATATACACAGGTTCGCTATATACCAAGTAGAGTATACACGCAGGTTCACTATATACAAAGATGCGTATACACGCAGGATTCCTGATCAAAAGTCGTGTATGCATATGCACACACTTTCATGCACGAAAAAGCGCGTACATGTGGGAAAGCTTATTCTGGGTCCATGGTATTTAGACCTATGGTTTTGGACCTTGGTATTGTGTCCGAAGTGTTGAACCCAGGTATTGGGTCCCTAGTATTGGTTCTAAATGGTTTTGGACCATGGTATTGAGTAAGGCCTAAGACTATAAAAGGAGAAAAAGATCATTAGGCAAAGGTATTCAGAAAATCTTGAATATCAGATGAAGTATGAGATCTAGTATGCAAGTTATGGGTTCATGATACCTTGCTTCATCTGAGCTAAGGAAGAATCTCAGCGGTTGATGGAGAACAAGATCTAAGGATAGATCGGGATCTAATGGCTTGGAATGAATCATCTCCATACGGTTTGATCTTGCTTATTCTAGATCTGTATACTCATGCATGTAATGTTCTGTAAATATTATGATCTGAGTATAAATCAAGTTTGGAATAGCTAAAAATCATGAATGAATATTTACAGATGTATATGTTGGTTGACTATGATAAAAGCACATACATACGTAGGTTAGATACATCTAAGTAGTGTATACCATATGAGCTATGATGTTTGAAGTTACAGGTGGTT
Source organism: Pinus taeda (assembly GCA_000404065.3). Taxonomy (NCBI): domain Eukaryota; kingdom Viridiplantae; phylum Streptophyta; class Pinopsida; order Pinales; family Pinaceae; genus Pinus; species Pinus taeda. Next base: position 6,531 of record APFE030974668.1, on the reverse strand, counting down.
CTGGTTGTTAATGAGTTCTGATGACTGTTTACTAGTGTCAGTATTCTACATATTCAGTTTGGTTGATTGTGTTTAGCTTCAATGTTGATGGATGAGATCTAATAATGGATCGGGATCATAATCACTTATATTTATTTGATCTGATGGACTAGATCTGGTTGCTAACACACATATTATTCTTGTATATGTAATAATCTGGGTATGTCTGAAGTCACGAAGTGCAGCAAGTTATAAGTAAGTAATTATTGACATATACGCTGGTTTGCTTTGGTGAAATTGTGTATACACGCTGGTTCAGCTCTTCCATGTAGCGTATGCACTCAGATGCATGATTTTTGATGATACAGTTTGAATGTTGTTGAAGAGTTCTATGTTCTGCTCTGTGTTCTCGTGACTGCAGTGTGTTGACAGGGTTTTAGTGATTCAGTATTGGGTGATTCAGAGATTGATGATGCTAGTGTTGATTGATTGTGTGCTTCAATGATATTGATGGGTCTAGTATGAAAATTGGATGAAACATGGCCTTTAGATTATGGTGTTGTGCTTCAGAAGTATCCAGTCTGAAAATTTATGAAACGTGGTACCTGGAGGAAGAAAGAGAAGGTTGTAGCCTTCTATAGGTCGGCACCTACGTACTAGTACATCAGCTAGTACAAGAGCTAACGGTGTGGTAACTCCCTTCCAGTTGCAGCTGGAAAATGAGTGAAGGTTGGAGCATTCAGTATGTCGGCACCTACATACTAGTAAAAGGATTGACTAACAAAAGAGTTAAGGGGGTTGCATCTCCCTTCCAGGAGAAGCTGGAGAACGAGAGAAGGTTGTATCCTTCTACAGGTAGAAGCATGTGTACTATTATAAGACTGCACTAGTAAAGAAATATTGTAAAAAGAAGTTTCTTATTAAAAGAAGATAGAGACGACTTGCAACAGGTGGTTTTCACCCACATTGTGTTTCCACCTTATATCAAAATGTTCATGTGTTCTTCTTGTGTGTGATGATCTGTTCTATTTTACTGCTCCTATTTACTGTTCATATGGATAATAATGTTCTAATGAACTCATTAAGGATCAACTAACTAAATCATAAGTTTACTGGATATACGCTTGTTTCACTACACACAGATGCGTGTACACGCGGTTTGTCTTAATTGAAGTAGTGTATATGAATCTTAATATGGAAATGAAAAAGTTATATTGTTGGAAAAAATACTGATTCACCCCCCCTCTCAGTATTATTTCCAACAATTAGTATTAGAGCAGGTCCTTTGGTAGAAGCTTGATCGCTTGAAAGGATCCGTGGATCAATGGGGAAGAAGCTTAAGAATAAAGTGCCTAAGAAGAAGAAGACATCTCAGAAGAGCTATGATAGTGGGAGAATCGATTGGGGAATATCTAGAAGAAGCACTTCAGAGTTAGAATCACTTCAGAATGAAGATGAACAAGCAAAAGAACTATCAGGTATAAATTTGTTATCCTCTGGTGATACATTTATCCATCCATTTGAAGATGATGAAAGCGATAGCGAAACAATTGAATTTTCTCTTATGGGTGAGCAAGAAAGATATCAAATAGAGGCAAAATTTAAAAGGCTTATGAACAAAATTAGAGATCAACAAGATCTATTAAACAAAAGGGAATGTGCCTTCAAAGAAGAAGCTACCAAACTAAAATCTCAACTAGAGGAAGGAAACAAGGTAAGGAAGCTATTCAAGGACAAGGAAGATCAATGTCAAAAGTTGCAGGATGAAGTGACATCATTAAGAAATGAAGTCAATGAAAGTGGCACAAAAATCAAGAAACTCATAGATAGATCCAGTTACTATGAAAGCCTTGAAGCTACGATACTCTCGCTAAAATGAGATCTTGAAGAATCAAATAAGCAGAATAAAGAACTACCCCAAGCTTTTGAAAATCAAGAAAATGAAGCTCTTGAACTAAGACATCAGTTGGAAGAAGGAAGAAAAGCTGAAGAAAACATGAAGAAGCAGTATCATGAAAAAGAGGAGCAACATCAGGTTGAGGTAAATATTCTAAAAGATAACTTAGAAGAAAAGGATAAGCTCTTACGATTTCAAGATAGTACTAAGATCTTGGATGATATTCTTAGTAGTCAAAGGTCTCCTGCTATCAAAACTGGCCTTGGCTTTTTTGAATCTGTTGAAGATGAATCTAGCTCACAAGGAGAACTCTAATGAGAAATCTAAAATAATCAACAAGGAGATGAGAGGACAACCCCATCAACAACCAAGGAAAAGAAATTCTTCAAAGAAAATCGTTTACTCTTCCGATGAATAATGTTGAATGTTATGTATGTCATAATTTTGGACATGTTGCAGCCAGATGCAGAAGAAGAATGGTTCAAGACCATCATACAGAAAGATCATCATGTTCCAAGTACTTTAAGGGATATTGCTTTGCTTGCAATATGTTTGGTCATAGAGATGTTTATTGCTATAGAAGGAATATGAAACATGTAAGATGTTATGCATGTAAAAAGCTTGGACATATAGCAAAGGAATGTAAGAACAAAGTACGGGAACCCTACCAAAAGGAGAAAACATCATCACACTTGAATATATGGAAGAAGAAGGAAGTACAGTCAAAAAGATGTGGCACAGTGCAATATACAGACATAACAGACTCAGAGGGAGCTGAAAGTGTAAAAATTCAGTGTCCTAAATCTCATACGCAATTCGCATAAAGGGAAGTTGCGTATATACGCGAGTTAGTTACTGCACAGTCGCGTATATGTTAGTTTGAGGAAAAGCAGTAGGGATAGGCTCAGGAAAAAGGGTCTGATATGATATAGTCCATTATTTTCTCTGTTTGATAATGGTTAGAATCTGCTGATGATGTGTGGAAATGTCTTGACACTTGTAAGATGTTTAAAAAGTGTTTTGATCCTAAATTAATGATGATGATGCCTTGATACTTCTTGTTGATATATGCATGATCAGATCTGACAGTAAGAAAGATGGCATAGGTTCAGGGGGAGTGTATGCTTTTAATAATGCATTGTTGGCATTATGATTAATAGTCCTTGGTGATGATGCTTATATATATCTTGCTATGATATGGTTATGAGTTGTCCATAACAAAATCTCATATGATTCTTGGGGTTACATAGTTGATGTTCAGATCCGATTTGTGGTTGATTCTCTGATGATGCATATATGGTGCTTACATGGTGATCTTCATAAGGATAAGGAGAAGTAAAAAGCTTGAATACACATCTTTAGTACTTGATGATGAGTCACTCATATGTTCCTGTCATCATATGCATAAAGATCATATAATATAGTTATGATGCAGGATTCCTATAGTTCTTGGCGCTCATGTGGATGAGGATTGTTGTTGTTGATGATACAAGAAGTCTTGACAAATGATATTGAGCTCAAGATACATAGTGCTAGATGCATGGATGATTACTCAAAGTTGCATTGTTGGAGACATGATGATGATGAGTTCTTACTTATATGATGATAGGTTGATACTTACATATGTTGATTGATGTAGATGTTCCCAAGTGATGATATTTGGATCATGCAGAGCTTGATGTTGATGAGATGGCTATGGTGTTTTTCGCATATGATATAATGTGAATGATTTTGTATGTCCTATGCAGAATTCTATTCAAAAGGATGAGTTGATGCGGACATACCTTGTTATAGGTTGATGACTTATACACTATTGAACATATACAAGTTGCTGGTATAGATGTTGTTGACCGATGGTTATGGAGCAGATCATACATTGTGTATGATAGTTGTTGATGACTATTATGATCTTATTTAGATGTTTGGTCTCTGTTATAAATGTCATGTAAAGTTCATATGAAGACTCATGATGTAATAGTTTGTCTCTATCTATTGTAGTCATTTTATGAATCCCTTTTGGTCATATGATGTAATTTGTACCCCCACTATGCATGGGAAGGATGATGTAATATTTCAGTCATGTACAAACAATTGGTATCTGGTGTATCCCCACTTGGTTGGGTGGATGAGTCAATATTGGTATATCCCCACTTGGTTGGGAGATGGATGTATGTATGAGTCTTTGGTGATGGGAAGGTCATCTTTTTGTAGACCTTGCTTACAGTCAGGGGAGCATGAACAACACACTTCAACAGAGGAGAGATTTCAGCATGTACTCAGAGGGAGCATGAACAGATTGGTACACCTTGGAATATACAAAGGGGGAGCTCAATCAGAGATTTCAGCAGGTACTCAGGGGGAGTATGGACAGCGGAATGTATATCAAGGAAGAGAATATCTTGGTCCGCCCTTTGCCCTTGATGTCAAAGGGGGGGAGTGACTTGGTTTGGTTGTTGCCATCAAGTACAAAGGGGGAGATTGGTGGCATTATGATGCATGTGTTCTACTTGATGGAAACCCACTTGTAGAAGAACAACTCACTTATATATAACTAGATGAATCTATAGAAGAGATATCAGATGTGACAGAATACATGGGATGAAGGACAGCTCAAAGGAATCAGTTCAGATGTAATGAACAATGACAACTTATTAAGATGGAAGTTCTCAGTACGACAAGTTAGCTTTGCCATCAAGTCTAAAGGGGGAGATTTTTGGCACTATGATACAAGTGTTGTCCTTGATGGCAACTCACACATATGACAAATCATAGTGCAGCAGGTCAATAGCAAAGAATTGATGATCAGACTACAAAGAATGAAGAAAGAAAAGTATATACATAGGTTCACTATATACCAAGTCACGTACATACGCTGGTTATACATGCAAGTTCACTATATACAAAGGTGTGTATACACGTGGGATTGCTGATCAAAAGTCACGTATGTGTATGCACGCACTTTCATGCACGGAAAAGCGTGTACATGTGGGAAAGCTTATTTTGGGTCCGTGGTATTTAGACCTATGGTTTTGGACCTTGGTATTGCGTCCGAAGTGTTGAACCCAGGTATTGGGTCGCTAGTATTGGTTCTAAATGGTTTTGGACCATGGTATTGAGTAAGGCCTAAGACTATAAAAGGAGAAGAAGATCATTAGGCAAAGGTATTCAGAAAATCTTGAATATCAGATGAAGTATGAGATACAGTATGCAAGTTATGGGTTCATGATACCTTGCTTGATCTGAGCTAAGGAAGAATCTCACTGGTTGATGGAGAACAAGATCTAAGGATAGATTGGGATCTAATGGCTTGGAATGAATCATCTCCATACGGTTTGATCTTGCTTATTCTAGATCTGTATACTGACGCATGTAATGTTCTGTAAATATTATGATCTAAGTATAAATCAAGTTTGGAATAGCTGAAAATCATGAATGAATATTTACATATGTATATGCTGGTTGACTATGATAAAAAGCACGTACATACGTAGGTTAGATACATCTAAGTAGTGTATACCATATGAGCTATGATGTTTGAAGTTACAGGTGGTTCTAGTTTTTGATGAGTTCTGATGATTGTTTACTGGTGTCAGTATTCTACATATTCAGTTTGGTTGATTGTGTTTAGCTTCAATGTTGATGGATGAGATCTAATAATGGATCAGGATCATAATGACTTATATTATGTGATCTGATGGACTAGATCTGGTTGCTAACAAACATATTATTCTTGTATATGTAATAATCTGGGTATGTCTAAAGTCAGGAAGTGTAGCAAGTTATAAGTAAGTAATTATTGACATATACGCTGGTTTGCTTTGGTTAAATTGCGTATACATGCTGGTTCAGATCTTCCAAGAAGCGTATGCACTCAGATGCATGATTTTTGATGATATAGTCTGAATGTTGTTGAAGAGTTTTGTGTTCTGCTCTGTGTTTTGGTGACTGCACTGCGTTGACAGGGCTTCAGTGATTCAGTATTGGGTGATTCAGAGATTGATGATGCTAGTGTTGATTGATTGTGTGCTTCAATGATATTGATGGTTCCAGTATGAAAATTGGATGAAACGTGGCCTTCAGATTATGGTGTTGTGCTTCAGATGTATCCAGTCTGAAAATCTATGAAACGTGGTACCTGGAGGAAGAAAGAGAAGGTTGTAGCCTTCTGTAGGTCGGCACCTATGTACTAGTACATCAGCTAGTACAAGAGCTAAGCGGGTGGTAGCTCCCTTCCAGTTGCAGCTGGAAAACGAGTGAAGGTTGGAGCATTCAGTAGGCCGGCACCTACGTACTAGTAAAAGGATCGGCTAGTACAAGAGCTAAGGGGGTTGCAGCTCCCTTCTAGGAGAAGCTGGAGAACGAGAGAAGGTTGTAGCCTTCTACAGGTAGAAGCCTATGTACTGGTATAAGACTGCACGAGTACATAAATATTGTAAAAAGAAGTTTCTTATTAAAAGATGATAGAGATGACTTGCAACAGGTGGTTTTCACCCACATTCGGTTTCCACCTTATATCATGGTGTTCATGTGTGCTTCTTGTGTGTGATGATATGTTCTATTTTACTGCTCCTGTTTACTGTTCATATCGCTAATAATGTTCTAATAAACTCATTAAGCATCAACTAACTGAATCATAAGTTTACTGGATATACGCT
>APFE030974664.1:280846-359115 GCA_000404065.3 Pinus taeda | reverse complement strand
CAAGAGCGTGTTCGAAGGCTACCTAGCGTATCTTCAGACTCCGTCTAAGACTTATGAAATAACACATCAATGAGCAAACGATAAGTTTGTTCTCCCCAGTATGGCCGCCAATATGTTAGCGTTTGAGATTTCACCTAGGCTGAGATAGACAAACCTCAAAGCTACATCAAACCATTTCACCTCGTAGCTAGCCCTACGGGGTATGAGAAGGCTCTCTCCGGTCAAACTCGGTAGATCTTTCAATAGGATTGAGTTGACCAATTGGGAACAAGGATTTTAGTCTAGTAAACTGATAAGGGGGGTTGATTTAAAGTTTTTGGGTTTTTTTTGGTGGCAATTGGAGGGAGTGCAATTCAGGGTGCGGGGATTGAGCTCAGTTTTTGCAGGTGGGTCTTTGGGGCAAGGTAGGAGTTTATGCTGATGCCTTTAGCTGAGATAGATGATCAAGGAGGAAAGAAGAGAAGCTAAAGAGGGCAAACAATGAATTTGAATCCTCTCTAGACAGTGGAAAACATAAATATTAAACAAAATTGAAAGCTGAGCATGGCATGCATGAATTCAAACTTTATCACTTCTTTTGTTAATTAGCAGCAAGAGAATAAGAAATGGAACACATAAACACACTTACAATGACAAGTAGGAAACACACCATCAACACAATAATCCACAAGAATCCACAATGATGTCTGCAAAACCCTGGCCTTCCTTTTCCTCAAATTGCAGAGATACAAGTAAAAATACAATAGAGCTTCTCCCTTTAGAGTCCAACCATGAAAATGAGTAAGAGAAGGCATAATATAGGAGATCCAACTCCTTCCCCACCTCTAGGGGTCAAGGTCAGCTTCCTAGGAGTTGTTGCAACTAATTCTAAATTAATCACTAGATAATAGGCCAGCACAACAACTTGCCTCTAAAACTTAGGAAACCTATCAATGCATTAAATATTTACCATTTACATCAAAGAAGCTTCTAGAAGTGGTTAAGAAGAGTAAAAATACCTAAGTGCCATGAAATTTACACAAAAATCCATCATTTACATGCCTCAACAGTCAACCAAGGTGAAAACAGTGTTTTGCTGGCCGAACTGGTCAAAACTGGCAAATTTGCCTGAGTGGTCGTGCCCTTGACCTTGACTGGTCGTGCCCCTTGGAAGCTCTGTTTGAGGGCCTTCCTGGTGTCCAAATTAGGTGCAGGATAGCTCGTTGGAAAGGTATGGAAGTCTAATTTCAAACCCAACTAGAATTTCTAAATTTGGAGTTGATTTGACCCCTCAAAAATCAAATCTCCCAAGACTGCTTTCTGCAACTCAAAAAAGGGGCAGAAAGTCAAAATTTGCCTGTATTTTGAGCTTTTGGGAGCCAAATCTTCACAAAATTTGAAACCCTTCCATAGGCAAGTGTATATTTGCATGAAAAATCCAAAAATTTAGAGTTTTCCCCGTTCTGAACTGTCCTCATGACTGGTCGCGTACGGGGTGAGACCACTCGAATGGCCAAAACCTGTAAAATTCCCAAAAATGCAAAAATGCCTCAAAATTCTCAAAATCTCTTGGGTTTGCTGCTAGGAGGAAGATAATGAGTATCATGGTGAGTGAGAGAAGCCTCAGACAAGATACGGAGCGGGTTGGTCTTCTTCTTCCTCTTGCGGACCTCGGACAACCTTCTTTGGAACATTTTCATCTTCGCCTTGCAAACATGCATCCTTGCCCAATAATGGTTTTTCATGTTCCTTAGCAACTTGTTGTTTCGATTGGCCTTAGCCAACAACCCCTCTAAGTGTGTGTTCACCTGGATAAGCATGGATTCCCTCTCCTTGGGCAGCAAGTCACCGGGCCTCCTACGGTTGATGACTCGATCACTTCGAATCCTCCATAGCTCATCCAACTCTTTCTCATCTTCAAGCTGTTTGTTTCGCTGCTCTAAATATTTGATTATCCATTTTGCCATCAATAATTTTGTTTGCAGCGAATGAATCTCGGTGCTTTGCTCTCTGATGATATCCTTGAGCTCTGTGCTAGGAGAACCGGCGTCAAGATCAATAACCGGATCACCTGACACTCTCTCCTCAATCATGGGCTGCTTGCCCCTCTCTACTACCTGTGTTGCTGTCGGCAATGAGGCCCCTTCCACCTGATGTGGAGATAACACTCGCTGATCTGATGATGACGACGAGACCCCTTCTACCTGCTGTGGAGAAAATACTCGTCGAGCTGCTGCAAACAAAGTCCTATGACCTCTCTGATATGTACACTGTAGTGGGGAAACAACATGTGTCGGCACAATAATCTCTGCCTGGCGTGATGGACCTCCCTCCTCATGAATGGGCTCTGGCTCTAGCTGTGACCGTGATGACGCTGTAAAGACCTCATGAGAAATGAATTCTGCCCATGAGATGCCTTGCTGTCTCAACTGATAAGAAACCACAAGCTGAATGAGACCATGATGGCACAAACTCCTATGCTGTTGGGCTGGGGACTGCCTCTGAAATACGGATGACATCCTCTGAATATCCTGGAAGAAGAAAACCGGGATGTTCATCATCCTCACCCTGGTAAAGTGCATCAACATGCGAATATGACAAGAGGAGACCTGTGAAAATCTTCCCTCACATGTAAAGTACTGCATGATAAGCTTCATGATCGAAGCATACTCCGCCCGGAGGAATCTGGAAGGAAAGACCCTTGACAAGTGGCTCACAAATGAGGGCCTGACATATGGCTCAAAAAAGATAAATTCCAGCAATTTGCGCTTGGGCCACACTTCTCCTACATTCGGTATCCCGGTAGCCTCTGAAATCATCTCTGGAGATAGCACAAAATTCACCCCTGCAAGAGTGACCTGCCCATCATGAAGGTGCAAGACAAATAAACGTGCCAACTCGCTATGATGCTGAATGTGAGCAAGCCTCTCGCAGAACTGAAAACATGACATGTACCGAAAACCATTCATTGCCAAAGGACAAGCCTGCAATGCTGCCAAAGAAGTAGGTTCATGTCTCCTATGGTGACCACCTTTCTTAGGAAGCCTCTGCTGTACCACCACCTCTGTAGATGATGAATGGTCACCACTAGGCTCATAACTCTCGGTGTCTGAGATGGTTTTGGAACAAGATGAGCAAGCTGAAAGGTAAATAGAACTGCTGCCTCTGCCTGCAAAATGCTGAGAAGTATGCTGGTCGATTTAGCAGTTTGGGAGGGCGATTGGAGTGATTTGGCAAGTTTCTGGCGAATATAGTCTGAGTGGTCGCACCTCAAACTCGACTGGTCGCACCTCTCTGAGTGGTCGCACCAATTAAAAAATTGCAATGTGGGAGCAGCTCTGACTAGTCACACCTACCCAACTGGTCGCACCTCAAACTTGACTAGTCGCTCCTCCAGAAATGACCAAAATCGCTGCAAAATCGCCCTTCTTTGCTTCTTTCTTGTGTCTTGCAAGTTTGCCAATGCATAATGAGACCATGAAGAGGGCTTTTTAGTCTTTATAGGTCCACATTAAAAAAAATTAAAACATCAAACCCATTTTCAAATGTTGCATGTTTTCACATTTAATTTAACACTGTTTTTTAAGTTTCACTTTGCTTGAAATTGATCTTTTGAGTGTTTTCACTTGGTTCTTTTTGCAGGTTGATTCTCTGATGGACTCTGGCGAGGAAACCAGGGTTGTTGCCGGCATTCTAAAGATTTATGAAAATTTTCCTTATTTTTGCAAATTTCACATGACCTTGGGTTTAAAAACAGAGTTTTAAATCCAAGGTATAAATGAGCTGTAGCTGATGAAAAATATCCATAGAACATAATTACAAACCTCCTTCTGGCTTGCTAGGGACTATTGGACCTTTGACCCATGACCTTGCAATGATTTTGACCGAAACCCTAGACCTAGACTTGGGATTTCAAGACAAAACTGAAAGAAGTGTGACACAAGTTTTTTCAAATGATATGACCTGATTCCAGCAAAGCCAAGAAGGGAACAAGACCAGCTCCTCCATCAGTGTTATGGCATGCCTAACGGGATGCAAAACTGATGCTGATGAGACACCTACATATGCATATGCAAAGAGCTTTTGATCACCGATGGAGGGCTCAAGACCGACACTAACAGGACCCATCAAGCCAATAAATGGTTCTGTTGCGGGACCGGGATCTGCATAACAAGATATGTGATGTCGCATCATTGGAATCCAACTAAGAAAGAGATCGAAGACTGGTTGGATAGAAAGGTCCATGAATTCATGGCACAAGAAGAAAGGAATTTGCGATTGATGAAAGAACATTGGTTGGACAGATATCTTTACACAGAAGTACATGAAATCTTCTTATTTTGCTTCCTCGTTGAATTATATGAGTGGATCGCGAAGTTGGAAGACGAACAAGGAAGGTGGAGGCTTGGTGGTCCAATAGTCTAGACCCCGGAGTTAGTGTAGAGATTAGAAGCATCTAAAGATAAGATCATGCGGGTTGTCGATCATTTGCTCGATCGTATCACGGGAGGATTTGTGATAGAGTTTGCGGACGATATTTTAGTTAGCTACAGTGAAGCAAAGCAGCGCTTATTCAAAGGACTATGAGGTAAGTATTTAAGGTCTTTAAATAGTTATATTAAGATGTTATTGTGTGAAAAGTGGGTTATGCAATTATCTTGATGTTTGGGGCTACGCGAAGTGGAAGGACTTTCAGGGATGGAGGAGGAAAAGTCCTTGAATATAGCCCGCTAATTGAACCTCCTCTGAGTGACGATCAGGGAGCAACACAGGCTTCTCCGTAGAGCACTATTCATTGGATAAAGCAAGGGTTCACGTGTATACCTCATCCACCTACACCACCTCCATATTCACCTCCATCGCTTACACCCTCACCCACAAAACTACCAACTCTACCACCATTCAATATGGTGAACTCTGTCAAGCTACTTGTGTTCAAGGGCGTGGGAAACGAAGACCCATACTAGTTTTGGTTCATCATGAAGGTTGTATGGGAATCTCAGGGTATCATGGATGATCAAATGAAGAAAGCAACATTGTTTAGTTCTTTACAAGACCACGAACTAACGTGGTACATTAAGTACTACATGAATAATCCGATCTATGCATTGGAAAATTTCTAGACTGCACTGAATAAGGAATTTAGTAGAGCTAAGTCTGAAGGGAAATAAATTGTAGGATTCAAGGAGATCATGATCAAGCTTGGTGAGACACCTTGCTATTTGGACCAAATATTGAAGTGTATGATCCATGAGGCTAACATGAATTTGACTGATGGGCACCACCGCAAATGGTTTTTGGCCTCACTCCTGCCTCATCTAAGAGTTGCACTATCACAACAGAAGATTGGGACTGAGGCAGAAGCTCTAGAAATCATGATGAGATTGCATGAGACACCAAGGCAAGATGCTAATTTGGGGGTTCAACAAATTCATGCACAGTTGCAGTACCTTTTCCTCGAAATGTAGTTTTTGAAAAAAGACAGAACAACTCAGCCAAGGGTGTGCAAAGAAGTATGGTGCCTAAAGTGCAAAAGTGAGGGGCATGACAAAGATCACTCTCCAGTTTTCGTAAATTATGCTGCAGCAGGGGGATTAATGCCTCTAAGGCTGGAAGATGCAGCAAGGCCAAGTACTGGGCTCACACTATGGTGTGTGATCTATTAGGTAGCTAAGAAACATGCGACAGACAATTTCCATTTACTGCAAAAATTCATATAGACACCGCAACATCTCTTCTGCAACTTCTATAAGCTAGTGGGACATGATGACTACAATTGCCGCAGTTACGAATTAATGATTGACAGGACACCTGCAAACAGGGTGTAGGAAGAAACGTGATCTCCAGGCCAAGGCACTAGAGATGCGTGAGGTGAGTATGAGGGGCATGGATGAGGCCAAAGTGTTGGAGGACCTGGTACAGGTCGAGGGCAGGTTACTTGTTACAATTATGGGGGACCAGGACACTACGCATGAGACTTCCAAAATCCAACATGTTTTTCATGCCACTATTGTACTTAGTTTGAACATTCAATGGAGGATTGGCCGATATTGTTGGCCAAGATATGCGAGAAGGGGGCGCAGCCTCAACAACCAACTCAGATCCTGTAGATGATCAGGGTTGAGCCTCGTGAGGAAGATCCTAAGGTAAATATTGTGCTGTGGAGTGGGGAAATAGCCTGAAGAAGGTGCGTGGGTCTGCAAAGCACTAGAAAAGGAGACTAGGTTTGATTTAGAATGCGCAAAAGAAACATTTATGGAAGTGAAGAAAATCTTTTCTTAGCCATCTATCTTAGGGAGTCAGGAGAAGCTGACTGAAGGAATGGACCCATCCATGATTACTACATTCTTGGAGACCTGCACAAAACTACTACGTGATAGCAAGGCAGTGAAGGGACTACAAGAGCTAATCAATAGGTGCGTTGGCAAGGAAAATGCTACTAATGGACCGCGCATAGTTAGAAAGCTTGGTAAGCATAAGACAAGAACTAGATGTGAGATGAGACTCACCACAGAGATAGGAGAATACGAGATCGATCAAGTTATCTTGGACCTAGTGTCCGATGTGAACATTTTCCCCGAAATAGACATGGGAGGGAATGGGGAGACCTACACTATAGTGGTCCCTGATTCAGTTAAGGATGGCAAATCAGTAGAAAATCATCCCAATCGGGAGGTTGCAAGGGGTAATAGTTGATATTGAAGGTGTGAGCACACTAGCTGATTTTGAAGTGATAGAGATTGTTAATGACAACAATACCTAGCCCGTGGTCTTGAGGATCGATTGGGCTACTGAAATGAATGGGGTAATCAATCGGAAGAAGAAAAATATGATATTTGAGAAGAAATAACTCTACATAGTGGTGCCACTAGACCCTCTAGAAGGATCCCGCTATGCTAAACCAGTCCACGATTATGAATGTGATGATGATTTGGACTAGATTTACAAGCTAATGACATGAGATTAAGATTAGGTGAATCCGACAATAGATGGACATATAGCATGGGACCATGAAAGTTCCTGCACATCATATTCAAATGAAGAACTGGAGCACTAGTAGAATTGACTGCATGAAGTATCTACAATGCATTTTTAATATGAAGATGAAGTCATTATGCTATGTATCCTCAAAGGTAAGAAATATTTCGTACTACGATGGTTTAACTAATTTTGATCACTTTTTGGATGCATTTGAGAGAGAATTTCCAAAGAAGCATTACTTCCAGGCCCTAGACTAGGTGCTGCACACCACACCTGGGAGATGGTGGGGCATGCACAAGGATAGTTTTGATGATTGGCACATATACATAAAAATGATGGGAGTAAAATTTGGCCAACCACAAGTGTGGCTAACAAGAAAAAGATGGGAGAAATGATCCATGTGATCATTTGGCCAAATTGATTGAAGCATATGGAGCGAAACCTAAGCCAGAGTGGGTACATCTATTTTATCATACCTTGGATGTTATACCGATGAATTGGTAATTGGAGACGGAACTCTGCCATGGCACTAAAGAATGGGATGTTTTGTGCCAAGGATTTTTTATGAAGTTCAACTTTGAGGATGGGTTTGAAAGTATCGATGAAGCATTGTAGGAGGTTAAGGAAACAATTTTAAGGATACCACAGGATCCTCTAGATTTGATTCAACCTAATTGGACTACCCAGCTAAGCCATGTAGTGGAGTGCTACAATGTAACAACGGAAGAAGAAGATGAAGACCCGAGGAATATTAATATTCTAAAGACTGTAGGTCATCATGAAGTTGAAGGACTATAATTACAGAACCAAGACATAACTGAGCCACTCAAAACTAGACAATTGAACATTGGCACGGAGGCAGAGCTAAAGTTTGCAAAGATTGGGGACTACTTGGATGACGCGATAGTCAATAAGGTCATCGATCTACTCTACGAACATTAGGATCTATTCCCCACGAAGTTCTTAGATATGAGCGAGATAATAGGGGACGTTGATGTCACTAAGATCACTCTAAAACCATACACGAAGCTAGTTATGCCAAGACCGTACCTCCTCAATCTGAAGTATAAAGGAAGGGTCTGTTTGGAGTTGGATAAAATGCTTGCAGCAGGTATTATTGAACCAGTGGAAGAATCTCATTGGGTGAGCCCAATAGTAGTTTAGGAAAAGAAGCAGAAGGATGAAATAAGGATATGCATAGATCTTAGGAAGTTGGATGACTCCTGCGTGCATGATCCCTTCCCAACTCCATTCACCGATGTGGTGCTAGGAAATGTTGGCGACCAAGAAGCATATTCATTTACTGATGGGTTCTCATGGTACCATTAGATCAAGATCATGCTGTAGGACAAGAGTAAGATGAGCTTCGCCACTAAATGGGGATGTTCCTAGTATACGTTAATGCCTTTTCTACTAAAGAACATGCCAGTGATATTTTTGCACATAGTCATTGAGACATTCAAGGAATTCATTCATAAATTTCTGGATGTATACTTTAATGATTGGACAGTGTTTGGAATGGTAAAGTGCCACGTAGCAAGTCTTCACTTGATACTAGATACATGTCGGTGGTACTAGATCACACTCAATCTGAAGAAATGTTTGTTCTGTGTCCCTTTTGTGATCTTGCTAGGTCATGTGGGATGCAGAAAAGGCTTGATGGTAGACCCTACAAAGACGCAGTCATAATCAATTTGGA
Source organism: Pinus taeda (assembly GCA_000404065.3). Taxonomy (NCBI): domain Eukaryota; kingdom Viridiplantae; phylum Streptophyta; class Pinopsida; order Pinales; family Pinaceae; genus Pinus; species Pinus taeda. The sequence continues at coordinate 350,456 of APFE030974664.1, read as the reverse complement.
GGCACCAAGGAGTGTGAAACAACTGCGTGCAACATTGGGGCATACAAGATACTATAGAAAATTCATCAATAGATATGCCCATATCACCCCGCCGATGGGAAAACTATTAAAGAAGGATGTTACATTTTGTTGGAATGAAGAACATCAAAAAAGGTTGGATGTGCTAAAGGAGAAAATGGTCACCGTGCTGATCCTAGTCTTCCTGGATTGTAGGAAGGAATTTCATGTGCATGTGGACATGTCATGTATTGCATTGGGAGCAGTATTGACACAGGATGATGAAGGGGAACTTGATCATCCTATATCGTTTGCAAGTAGGAAGCTGTCCAAAGCTGAGAAAAATTATTCCACGACAGAGCACGAGGGATTAGCTATGGTGTACGCACTCCAAAAGTTCAGGAATCATCTATTGGGTAGACATTATAAGATGTATATAGACCATTCTGCATTGAAATACTTGGTCAACAAGCCTTTGTTATGGGGAAGATATGCAGGTGGCTGTTGTTGTTCTAGGAATGTGATTTTGAAGTCATTTGGAAACCAAGACAATTGAATGCAAGACTTAATCATCTGTCATGCATTGAAATTGGAGAAGAGCCTACTAATTTGGAGGAAGGACTGCCTGTCACGAAACTCTTTGCAATGTACATCACAAACCGTCACTTTGAAGATATTATACACTTCCTAAGGAAAGGAACAACTGTAGAAGGATATACAAGTCAACAAAAGAAGGAACTGGTGGTGCACATGGCAGAGTTTTTTGACATTGTAGGGCACCTATACAAAATGGGATCAGATTAATATTGCGACATTATGTTCCATAGTTTGAACGAAACAACATCCTCGCTAAGGCTCATGACAGAGCTACGGGAGATCATTATGCAGGAAAAGAAACAACACAAAATATTCTACACGCTGGGTTGTGGTGGTTGACCTTGCATAAGGATTCGAAAGAGTATTATAGGGCATACGATGCATACCAAAGGACTAGCAGACCCTCACGCAGGGATGAGCTACTACTGAATCCATAGATATTGTTACAGCCCTTTGAGAAGTGGGAGATTGACTTTGTGGGACCAATTTAGCCTCCAGGAAAGAAGATAGGTAAACGGTACATCATCACTGTGACTGAGTACTTAACCAAATAGGTGGAGGTGCAGCTTGTGAAGGATTGCACAAGCACGACAACAAAAACAAATCATCTTTTAGTACGTGTTGAGAAGGTTTGGTTGTCCAAAAATTTTAATGAGCAATCACAATATGCATTTTCTTAATTAGATGATTAGCGTGATGACAGAGGAATTTCATGTTTACCATCAGAAGAGCACGCCATATCATCTACAGGATAATGGGACAGTGGAAGCATTTAATAAAATATTGGAGATCACGCTAACAAAGGTTTGTAATTCTCAAATAAATGATTGGGATGTGAGCGTACCCATAGTGCTATGGGCTTATAAAATGACTTGCAAGAAGTTGACTCGACAAATGCTGTTCAGACTGGTTTATGGCATAGAAGTTGTGATGCCGATGGAGTACATTATACCTAGTTTACACATAGCAAGGAGAGGATCACACAACTACCAGAGCTTGAAGATAATATATTTTTAGTTGGGTTGCATCAGCAATTCCAAAAGGAGTGCAAAATGTCATGGCACGATCGACACATCAAACTGCGCACCTTCAAGGTAAATGATTTAGTTTCATTATATGACATCAAGTTTGATAAATTCCTAGGAAAATTTAGGATGCACTGCCTGGGGCCATATGTCATAAAGGAGATTATCGATGGTGGGGCAATTCAGTTGGTAAAATTAAATGGAGAACCCTTCCCACAAAATGTGAATGCAGACAATTAAAGCCATACACCGGCGATCTAGCTAGATGACTACATAATGGAAGCATAGTCTTAGTGATTTAGGTAGCTGAAAGGAGGTGCAGGACTATAAAGTACACTACCTCGGTTGTGGAGCTGCGCAATATGGAATTGTGTGGGATGAATGAATGTCACAGTGTCAGGTGAAACATGCAATGAGTTTTTCTATTGAAGAAGGAACCAAGTAGGGCAACTGGAAAGTGACCGTTATGGTCACTATTCATGATTTGACAATGAAAAAATAGTTGAATGGAGTGGGGGGTGGCATTTAGGTCAGAATTTAAGGGAAAGATCTTTGAAAATATACCACCAATCTAGAATTTACAAATGAATTTTGGGGGGAACAATCTGATTTGAATTTGAAAATTCCTATAAATTACAGGTCGCTACCGAGTGAAAAACACTTAGCATTTTGAGAATTGAGGGGTTGAGCTCTCAGGTGCATATGAATTATGAGTACATTGAATATTTTGTTAGCGAGTTCACTTTTTGAGGCACTTCCAAGGGAAACACATGAGGTTTTGTCTAGTACCATGTTGGCACCCACAGAAACCGTGACTGCTGGAGAAGAAATGACAGCTGAGGGAGCTGCCCCGTAGGTAGAAATGGTAGCTGAGGAAGCTTCCCCAAAGATAGCAAGGGTCTAAGTACCTGCAGAGGTACCCAAATCACCGAGGACACTGAGGTTTAGGCCTAGGCCAACCAAAGGGGGTCCAAAAATGAAGAAAGATAAGCAGAAAGTGACACTATCAGTGTGCACATCACCCAGAAAACACTCGCAGAAGGAAAATCCCGCCACATAAGAGAAGGGCAAGGTAGTTGATTTGGAACTTGAAGAAGATAGTGAAGAAATCAAAATTGTTGGGGACGACATTGACATGTAGGCTGAGGATGTTAACGTTGAAGGGTCCAACCCAATCTCTAAACTACCCAAATACATTCCTCTGCATCAAGGCAAGCCAAAGGTCCCCAAGGACATTGATAAGAGAAAAGTCACGTTGCATACACCATTGTTGCTAGACAAGATCACATTTCAAGGACTGCACCTAGTACACATCCCCCTTTTAAACCTGGAGGATTTGGAGTTGGCTAATATGGAGCGCTTTCCCCACTTAGTGACTAATCAGTTCATGCATCGTGTCTTTTATAAGGACACTGATGTGACCACACTGGAGCAAAGGAAATGGATAAAAGGGGTGGACAAGGTAGCATTGTTAAACATGCTATGGGTGTCGCTTTACAACTTTGCACGCATAGCCATGATAGTGATCAAAAAATTGCTATTCTTGGTGCACGATGGGTGCCTGTCGTTAGAAGAACCAATACTGATCACTGACATGCTAATCCATAGGATCACTCTACTACTGCATTTAGGACTAAATCCAGCCATGGCATTTGGTGAAAAGAAAGGTGAGCACAACCTTGCGGAGAAAATGAAGGGAAAATTTTAACTCATCAAGACGTCCTGTGGCTAGTCCATTTCTAGTATAACTGACCCTACGGTTAGAGCCGTCACCTAGATCCTGACAAGGAAAACTATGAGAAAGTGTCATGCAAATGAAGAGTCGGCACTAGTCGTATCATTAGTAGCCTAGTACATGGAAGGCATACAATTTAATTAGGCACGCTACCCTTGTAGTGAGTTCCTCGCAAACTTCAGAGACGCAGAGGATCAGAGAAAATAATTTCACTATGCATGGTCGCTACTATCCATAGTACTGGTTGTAATGGGAGTTACCTAAGGATAGTTAGTTTCCTTCTATCACACATGATTTACTGGAAGCATCAAAGTTCGCTTCACTTTGGGCCACCAAGCATCCCCAAAGGGTCAAGGATAGCAAGATATTTTGGATCTTGATGGAGATAAGTACCAACATGGCCATCAATCACAAACCACAGTTACCACTGATAGCCTTCGAACAGTTGGCAGAGTGTGTGGAGTTCAAGGTGGAATTCCACTCTGTCTCCATGTGAGCACGGAAGGAACCTGATAAAAGATGGTATGACCTTCGATACCTAGCCATAGATGATGCAGTAGCAGCGATCCTCAACCACTGCCCTGCATAGTGGGGCATGACCTCAGACATCACATCTGGGTCTAGCAAGTCCACGACAAAGCGAAAGAAGTAAGAGGCTAGAATAAATATGGAATAGTTGGCCAAAAAGAGGAAGAAAGAGGATGAGGACAAAGCCAAAGTGAAGAGTGCTACCAAAATGTAGACAGAAGGGCAGGAAGAAGATGAGGAGTGTGACTTTGACAGAAGTAAAAAATCTCCTTCCCCAAAGATAGAAGAAGAAGAGAAGTGATCTGAACAGGGAGGAGAAGACCTGAATACTACTTCATTCTATGATAAGCGCAACAAGGAATATTAGGAAGTAGGGCCATGAAATAAGTCCAATGCCAGCAAAACATCCCTCGACCCAATCACCTTGACCAAAGGTGATTTGAATGACATTGGCAATGCGGTGAGGGATGGGACCCTAGAACTGCTGTAGCAGTTCGAGCAGTAGCAAAACAGGCCTTGGGTGCCATTCAAATGGGTCTGCGTGAGCTAAAAATCCAAGCATCACAGGTACAAACCAGTGTCAGGTGAATCAACATGACATCAACTAGTTTGGCACTTGGAACTTTCAAGGTAGCAGAAATGGTGCACATGCTGCATCCTCAGGCCATAGTGCTACCGGATGGAGCACTGACTACTGAAGTAGAAGTTAACATGACCATTTTCAGTGCCCTCAAGATGGTTGGGCTAAATTTTGCCACAATTCCAAGTGAAGCACTTCACACCTTGCAAGATGGTGTGATCACGGAACTTAAGGCTCGGAAACAACGTGCCTTGAATGTTGTCAGTGAGTAGGAGGTGAACAATGCTCAGTTGTTTGTAAAAAAGAATTCTACCATTGGTATTCTTAAGGAAACCATGGAAAAGAATGAGCACATTACCAAGGTGGTGAATAAGAAATGCAGGAATGTTCCAGAGCTAGATATTCCTGAAGATGCACTAGTGGATGTGAGAATTTGGTAGCTTGCTACAAGAGTGTGCGAAGTGAGAAGATATCTGGCTAAGGTTCAGTTTGAATTGAACCTTAAAACTACAGATCTCGAGTTGAGGGCCCAAACTTTGACTCCACTAGAGGTTAAGGAGCAACATGCGGTCACTATCAAAGATGTAGCAGTAGCTATAGATGTCACCATGAAGGAGTGCACTGTGCTCTTCGAGCAGTCGCACGAAGTAGTCACCACCCTATAGGAGGATCCCACTATGCAGAGGTTGGAAACAAAGGCATGATATTTTTAGCAGAGGTATGATGAGGTTAAAGTGATGGCATGCATTATCACCATTACAGAAAGGTTAGCGAAGCTGCAAGAAGAAAAGGCGCTGAAAGAATAGGTGGATGCATCTCAGCATAAGGAGACAGTACTGAAGGCTAGATTAGTGCCTTGGCTAAAGGAGGCCTATGTACTCACTACCTCCATTGAAAGGAAATTGGTCAGTCTATAGGTGACAATGTAGAAAACATAGGCAGACAACACAGAGCCAGTGACAAAGCAGCTGGTTGAGTTGGTGAAGCATGCAGCAACACAGTGCACCACCGAAGTCACAGTGGTACAGGTGGACTTGGGAGGTCTTCATGAAACGATCTTCATGCCAACAAAGTGACTCTAGGGCAAGTCACTAGATGTGTGTAGGGGGGTCTGTTGGGAATGCATCCCCTCGGGTAAATTTTGGGGTTAAAAGCCCAATTTTTGGGGCTAAAGGCCCAAGTTTTATGTAAATAATGTAAATTCTCTGTAGTTTGTGGCCACGGAGTTCAAAGATGTAAGTAGTCAAAAAGGATTTCCTCCCTTAGTTTAGATATTTTGTGTTAGCTTGATGAAATCTTCCCTTGGTCCGTAGACCATAGGATTGTATAAAAAGGCAATCTTAGCAGAGTCTAAGGCAGTTCAAAATTTTTTGGTAGAGTTCTAAGTAATTTTTTGGGTCTGTGAGAGATAAGAGTGAAGAGTCTTAGCATAGGAAGAGTCTCTGCACCTGAGTTCACAGAGGCCTAGGATAGAAGTCCATAGCTGAGTGCGTGAACCCCTACATCTGTGTGTATAGGATAGTCAGAGTTTGTACTGGAAATCTGGATTATGAATAAAGAAAAGTATTCTGGAATTACCTGTGTATTTTACTTTTGTTAATTGCATGCGATTATTTTATACACTGGGTTTATGTTTCAATGCTATTCTAATGCATCAGTCTATATATTTTTCTTTGTTATATGAACTCAAGTAAGGATATATTTTTACGTGAAGATAATTATAATTACCTATTAAGACTGTACGAAACTAATATAATATGAGTAAATACAAAGGTAAGAGTAATTACAAAAGCGCGTAAGTGCCTGAACTATCTATTTAGGGTCCGCAAAGGATGATCAAATACTTTCATGAAGGCTTCAAAGAAAAAATAAGAGAAGTACATTTACAAGCCCTAAAGGGCTTATTGATCCGTGTGAAGGAAAAGTGAGGATATAAAACTGACATCACAACCATCTCAAGGTGTGGAAACTTGGTTCCTGCATCCCCCCATACTGCATCAGGTGAGACTTCATTCCACGCTCAGTAAATTGAGCTCGCAAGGGCCAGTAGTGTAGGGATTTTCTTGGCTACTTAACACTAAACATGGGTCAGGGCCCATCAACCCAATAAGAGGCAAAGTCCCTCTTACACTTGAACATCAGAGGCCCATAGAATAAATCATCAATGTATAAAACCAAAACCAAAGGAATAGCTTGGATCACTATGATGTATATGTTTGGGTCAACATTGCTTCTTATGAATCCAAGCTTCACGGGCATACCAAGCCCTAGGGGCTTGCATCAAACCATAGAGTGCCTTATTCAACATAAGAACATGAGTCTTCATGTCCTTCATTTCAAATCCATGTGGTTGCTCAAAAAATACTCCATCCTAGAGTATGCCATGAAGAAATTCAAAATTCACATCCATCTGGCGGAGCGTCCATCCTTGAATAGCAACAAAGGAAATAATGGATCCACTAGTGGTATAGTAAGAAACAGGTGAAAATATATCATCATAGTTTTCTCCCTCTTCCAGGAGAAACCTCTAACCATAAACCTCACATTATATTTCGCAATAATTCCATTAATTCCATGCTTGATCTTATATAGACACTTGAAGGTCACGCTATACTTTCCTTTAGGTCCTGGAACAACATCCCATACAACATTCTTCATAATAGGCTCATAATCTTCGATCACGACATCCTTCCAAACTTACTCTTTCAATGCAACTTCGAAACTGGGAGGCTCATACTAGATGATAGTACTCATATCTTGTTATGAAACCAGTTGAAGAAAAAGATGGAAAAGATAAATCAACGCCTTAGAATTCAGCCTCTTCGAGGGGGCAACCTCCTTTACATTACATAAATGAACAATTCTTGGATGATTCAAATGACAAAACCTCCTTTCTATATATAGGATTCTAAGGAGTCACAATATAACCCAGCCGACCTAAGAATAATAATATAAATCCATAAAATAACAATAGAGGGATTCTATGGGGCACGTAATAACACATATGGAGATATAGGGGCCACAATATTAATAAGGGGTACAACTACAATAGTAATGGGGTAATCACTAGTATTATAGGACCCCAACATGCCCCTCTCCTTAAAAAATGTTGCCTCAATGCTTGAGTAGTTCTGGATGCTTCTGTACAAAATTCTCATCTCCCATGTGGAACTCAGTGGATAAGTTCTTCCACTTGATAAGATACTCTGAAATGATCGATTTCTGCTTCGAGTTCTTGTTTCTGTGACTGCTTTTGGTTCCAATATAATTTTTCCTTCCTTGTCAAGTTCTGGCAATATTGTTTGAACTGGGATCTTGTCGCCTATAACCTTATTTAAACATGAAACATGGAAAACTGGGTGCAATCGAAAAGTTGCAGGAAGCTCCAATTTGTATGCCATAGTACCAATCTTTTGCAACACCTTGTATGGACCATAATACTTTGGTGATAATTTATTATCCTTCTTAGCTTGCTTGAGGCACATTTTCTTATATGGTTGTAGCTGTAGGAATACCCAATCACCTACATCGAAACTTCTTTCGTTGCGATGTTCATCTGCCTATTGTTTCATTCTATTATGTACCAACACGAGGTTGTCCTTTAAGAGTTGGAGGACTTGTTGTTGATGTTTGATGTGAGGTTCCACTGCTTGAACCTTAGAATTTTCTCTTAAATATGATGTGATGGATGGTGGTTGATACCCATAAAGTTCCATAAATGGGGTCATTTTTGTTGTTGTATTGAAGGAAGTGTTATACCACCATTCAACCAGAGGCAACCATTTGACCCATTGTGTCTATTTATCAGATACAAAGAAACGAAGATATCCTTCCAAACATTTGTTTACTATCTCAGTTTTCCCATTAGGTTGAGGATGACAAGATGAGCTATGAGCTAACTGAGTACCAAGACAAGAGAATAATTTTGTCCAAAAATTTCTAGTGAAAATGGGATCTCTCTCACTTACAATAATCTTTGGGTTTCCATGTAGCTTTTTAATTGTTTCCATAAATGCAGTAGAAACTGTACTGGCTTTAAATGGATGTGTTAATGCACAAAAGTGTGCATACTTGTTAAGTCTGTCAACTACCACCATGATGACACTCTTTCCCTCAGACATGGGTAAACCTGTGATAAAATCCATTGAAACCTCCTCCCAATGTTGGCTTGGAATGGATAAAGGTTGTAATAGACATGGGGTCGTAACTGTTTCAACTTTATTTTTTTGGCAAACAAAACATTCTACCACAAACTTTTGAATACCTGATTTAAGGCCATCCCAAAAAAATTCCTTCTTAACCCTACGACATGTTTTTAAAAATCATGAATGCCATCCTGTTGTGGTCACCAACAACCCCCCCTCTTTTGTTTGGTATTAGCAACAACACCTAGCAAATGGGGGACCCTTACTAAAAATCCATCTAAATTCCCCTTGAATATTTTTGTTTTTCCTTAGAATCTTATCGCAGCAAAGCAAAGGAAACATTTCCTTTTATAAGCGTATCAAACCACGAAGAAGTGATGCTAAACTCACCGCATCGCATTTACCATAAGCGCTCTTAATAGGAGAGGCTTAAGAAATCCCCGACGGCCAATGTGCGACATCGCGTATCGCAGCAGGCGCATAGAATAAGACGCAATGACTAATATCTGCGATGTGCGATTTGCGATTTGCAATCTCTGATCCACAATCTATGATCTGCGATGATCCGATATGGCGATACCACAATGCTGTAATACAAATCTGCAATCTGCGACGAAGCGCGAAATCTTGCTCAGCACAAAATTCAAGGGAAAGCTGTCCTTTAATCAGAATTAGGTGCCTGCCTGTAAAAAGAAATTAATGATCGTACGAATGGCTACTTTTCATTTTTCGAAGAGTCAGCTCACTTTGAATGCCATGATTATACACACGTAAGATCTGAAGCTTTCATATCAAACTTTATTTTTCATTTACTATTTTCCTTTACGCAAACTATAAAACATGAGATAAAATGGAGTAATTTTTCTTTTGCAAGAAACATCTAAGGAAAAGAGGAAAGCGCTGATTCTCAGAGGCCACAGAAGAGACTTCTTCAGAAGGAGGAACCACATATGATAGGGCTACAGATTCGAGAGTATCACTGAGCAGATGCTAACGACCGATAGGCCATCTGAAGCTCAGAATCAAAGGCGCACAAAAGCAGCATGACTACAAAGATACCTTAAGCTTACAAGACAAAAAAGCCTGGAATGAAAAAAAATGGCAGTTTCCAATCCAGAGAATTGCTCGGAAAGTGAAGTCTTCTGACTCATCAAGTCATTCACAAGGACAGTAAACCAAAATAGCAAAAGCAGATCCAGTTTGAGAAAAATCCGAGTTATTACCAAGTATACATTCAGTCAGCGGGAGATTCTCTAAAATATCTGATAGTTTATCAAAAAAGTGGTGCCAACCCTTGTTACTTCTATTTTTATAACACGGACAGAGGGAAAGGCAACCAACTGACTCCTCTCAGACGAATGTTGCAAACTCACCGCACTAAGGAGCAAATACAGAAATAGTTCAAAGTTAGATTTAATATTAGAAATAATTTTCTTTATCAGAGGGACGGTCATTTGAAAACCGGATCCCAAATTTATGTAATCAAGTTAAATAGTTAGCAGTATTTAAACCCTTCTCATGCATTTAGAGAAGGGTCTGGAGATTTTTCAAAAACTCGTCCTCAGAACATGCACTTTTGCACCCTCAGAGGTGGTTTTGATGAATGGATGGATCAAGGTTTATTAATGTTTGTGTCTGATATCTGCTACTGATGTTGCACTTCTATACTCTTGGTAGACGTTAGAACGAGGAGAGATAAATCATTGTTGCTTGAAGCTTATGAGTGGAACCAGTCATAAATGGTACTTCTATCTCTTGACTATTTCTGCTTATGTTCTTTAAGTGATTTATAGTTTAGTTGTTTATATGTCATTATATGAATGTATGGGTTATCATTTGGCACTTTTGTACGGTGGAGTCATATTGTTTGTATCTGACATATGAATAACTTATTATGCGATATGTTGTTCACCACTGTTTTGTCTAACTTCTTATGCAAAATAGTTTATCTTTAATGATTTCTATTGTTATGATAGCTGAATGATCTTTATTACCAGTTATTGTTTGAAATCTTTTTAGATTGCATAATAGAAGATATAAACCCCGGGTTAGTGTGGATTAGATATGTTGTTTCCCACTAGATTACAATAGCATAGAGTTAGTTTGAAGAGACTGAATTAGATTAGCTTTAAATTCCTCTTAGATCAGCATAGTTCAAACTCTACACACACACACACACCGAAGGTCGGGAAACTGGTCGCGTCATCCCCAGTCGGACCCGCTATACCAAACGGATAAGGAGCTGCCAACCAAGGTCCGGACCGGGTGGATATCCCCCTTGTTGTCAACCCCATTTTCGGGGCTTCAACACCTTAGTAGTTCATTAGCCCTTAGGATAGTATTTGGTGATTCCTAGCTTGGATACAAAAGGCTCGAAGCAAAGTTTTGCATCAGGCAAGCTCCTTACAAAATGAACCTACTAATGCGAGACATCCTTAAGGATGACTGAAACAAGCAATGTTTCTACAAAGTTCAGGCTCGTTAAAAAATAAACCTAGCTCTAAGAATAGTTTCCAAAAGATTTAAGATCATTAAAAAATGAATCCACCCTTGGTAAATAACCTTTGTGATCGCATCGCTATTAACTTTTGAGCCTTGGTCATGTTCTTACCGTCACCTCCACTCTTTTAGCCGATCATATGCCTCCACGTGATTGTTTACCCTTTTGAGGAACAATTGTGATGAGTGATTTTATTAGCCACCATCTTTACACTGCTATGATTGAAAAGTTCCAAACTTACCTCGAACTAGCTGCTACCCCAAAACATCACTTGTTCCCAAAGAACGAGTCTCTTTTAAGCTGTTTTTAGACTCATAAAATATGAAAATATTGCCAAGCAATTGGCCTCTCTAGCTTGTTAAAGTGATTGGAAGTGACATCCCTCCTCTACAAAAAAAGATTGAGCGCTTGTATTTTTTGACTTGCTAAAGTGCTCGAAAAAGTCATCCCTTTTGTATTATTTTATACTTTTTCAGACTTAAGTGATTATACTACGAAAAAGGACTGCTGGAGTTCCCTTTCCATCTCTTTTTAGACTGTATAAAACTGAAAAGGACCGAGTTATATTTGTCATTAAACTCATTAAAACAATAGCGACAAACTTGTCCATACAGAGAAGAGCAAGTTTCACTGTCACTAGGCTTGCTAAAACATAGCGACGGGTTTGCCCAAAGGGAAAATTATAGAACAAGCATATGTTATCCTCCTCAAGCTTAACAAAAATAAAGAGGTATTAGTTAGCAATGACTGGGGAAAAAGGGAAGGAAACTTGAAGAACTTCATTGGTAGCAGGTCACTCTTGAACATGACATTTTCACTGCATCACCATGATTGAGTTAGGTTGGGTTATTTTGTTCACCGGTCATGTCACCATTGGTCCTCTGTACAATCCATTTTTGGGGTTAATGCTACCAATCCATTTCAGTGTCAGTGATATGTTCAAGAGAAGTCACTCAAAGAATTCACCAACCCAGCTAACGCCTCATCCACTGCAATACCTTCACATTCCATTTTTTCATGACTGCCACCCTGAACCTTGTATCATCAGATCCTTCTAAACTCCACCAAATAATTTTCTCCATTCTGTGTCGTATATGTGGGATTCATTATGGCCCTCCTACGATGAGTCACTTCTTGTCGACATCAACTCATTATTCAAGAAGTTGACTTAGGAACAACCCTTTCAGTACTTTCAAGTTTGCATGCCTCAATGGCAAGTTTCTTACTTCCGACGATAGGTTTACATCAATGGCCTTCAACCGAAAGATTTTGCATGGTGTTCGACATCGACTCATGTATTTATGCCACTTTAATTGTACTGCAATACCTTGAGGGTCATTATTATTATCGGTGATTCCTCTCGCGCCTGTTAACAATTTACATCATTAGCTGGTAATCAAGGGATGTCTTTCCATGTTTGACACCGAAACATCTTTTCACATGGATCGACTTGTACTTCAGGCAAAGATTGAATGAGTTTGAAGACCTCAGATCTAGTTTCATCCATCCGAGCTGTGATATATTCAGGAAAATAAAGACATCAAATGTACTCCATAGCTGCACAGATAATCATCCAAGCTAAAGGATGATGGCTCTACCAAAATCATCAGTCTGTGACACAGGTAATTGTCTATCCTATGTACATGAAAAATAATTTATAAAGTTGAGCATGGTAATGCCGGCCTCAGCTAGATCATGAAAATATTATGAAGATAATGTATTGTATTGTATCTTATTACAGGTCACCTTGCAGTTCCAAAAACCTCGGATCCTCATGATAAAGCATTTCACCCGACATCAGAAGATTTACGACCTCATGCTTTAGGGGGCAACTGTTATAGACATATTTGGGCACTGTAACACCAATCACATATGTCCATAAACCAAGGGCTTCTAAACCCCTAAAAGTGTTGTTTCATACCCTAAAAGATCAAGGTCAACTAATTACATAATTTCCCAGAAGTTCTCCATGAAAAACTGCTTAGAAATGGTCAAAACTGGACCATATAGACTACTCATCTCTAAGGGTACGATGCATCTCACCTGTTATACACAAAGGGTGCGATGCATACTGAAAATCCCTTCTAGGGTGTGATGAGAAAGTGTAGACAAATGGCAGAGGCAGTTTACTAGGTGGAAACTCAGATAATCTTCTAGAAACTACTCAAATGAAACTTGCCTCTCTGAATTCGCCTAGGGATCAGTAAGAGATCATGAAATCTCCAAGTGGAACCAAGAACTATCAATGAAATGACACTAATCAAAAACCCAAAACCTAACACAACCATTTACAACATCTATATATGGATCCCTCATCCTAGAGATCCAGATGCTGGAATTTTGTATTTTGTGAGGAAGTGCTATTGGTTTCGTTGTGAACCATTGTATTGTTGGGTGATCTAGCTTTTCATTAGGTGAAGAGGGCTTTCATGTTGAGAGGATGGCGCTAGATCAGACAGCTGGGTTGTAATCCTCTCTTCTACTACTTCTATCAATAAATTTATTTCAGTTTTCCTCCATATACTTGTATACTTCTGAATCTTGTATTTGTGTATGCTTTTGTATGGTTAATGTCCATCCGATTCTACATTGTTTATGGTTGTAGATCTCTATGCTTTGATGGTATTTTGTTGCTTTCACTCTACAATTGTTCTTTGAAGCGAGACAAGTGAGAAAGGAGTGGTGAAAGCTATATCAAGGGAGAGAGGAAACAAGCAAGGAGCCAAGCGAAAGACTGTAGTTGGTGTTATCTGGTTCTCTCTTATCTATCTCTCATAAAGGAAAACACAAGTTACTTTGAATTGTTTGTTTCTAAGATAGCTATCCATCGTAGTGGGACTAGCAGCTCTGAATAGACACTAGTTTTCCTAGAAACACCAATTTTGACACTCATTGCTCTTAGAGCCTTTCCTCTAGTTTTGGAAACATTTATTATAGTTATTAGCAACAATGAAATTTTGTCAACATTTAGTTTGTTAGTGGGAAATTTTACTCAATAAGAGACCATAATGATTTCTAGAGAGAGAATTCAAACACATGAAGGAGGAGAACCCTCTACATTTTGTTGGAAAATTATATATTATACAACAATGGAACACATAAAATATACTGCATAAATATAAACACATAGAACAAGACGGACATAGAGATACATGGTTTACCCAATATGGGCTACGTCCACAAAGAAACAGCCAGTCCTTCGTTTTATATTATCGAAAAAAATGAAGAGATACAACCTACAACACATCTATTGTAATTTCTTCTTCGCTTTCACACAATCTCCTTTAGCTTTCTCGTTTAGAATACATATCTACGTAGAAACAATACAAGTACCTCAGATATAGTGAGGGGTTTCCTTCTAGGGAAAAGAACTCTAAATTAAACATATAAGTTGTATCGTCGGATCTCTGCTTAATGAACAACCCAGATTGACTACAAAATTACAACATTTTACAAGGCAATTTTACATCTATTTTTAGCTTTGGGGGCACTGCCCCTGATCCCTCACCAGGGGGGCTCCAAATGATCAGTGTCAGCCCCCCAACGCTGCACATCTATGGGTAGTGTTTCTGCCACATTACGAAATGGGGTACAATGCGGTGATACATCTAAATAAAAAAAGAAAATCAGGCTCCACACCCAACACATTTGTTGCTCAATACAAGAAGAGGAAAGGAGAAGGAATACCATCTAATTCAAGAAATCTTGCTCCAACATCCAGGGAGTCTAATAAGAATTATAAGGGACAAGGAACTATTACATATTTAATTTTCCAATTTTCATAATTGAGGTAACTTTGCCTAAGATTGGCTTGATGAGAATGATTCGCGTAGATTCTAGAACAACAATCAAGTTGATCATTGATCTTAATAGAAAGTTGTTTCCATCCATGGTTATTACCCATTGTAATAACCCATGGTGTTTACCCATGGTATCCTCCCCTGATAGTTACCCATGGTATTGTAACTAAACAAGGATATAAATAACAAGCCTCATTTTGTAAGAAGAAAAATTATTCCACCATGATGTAGTTGGGGAAGTTTCCTGATTTAATAAAGAGTTATATTTAAGTTTAGGTTGAGACTTATTCAGTGATTTTTTTTGTAATATTTAATTTTTTCTATCCTCTTTGGGTGTTTAAATATCTAGTATCTTGACGCCTCAAGAATTTGGATTAGTTACAATCTGGTACCAAGCCCAAGCGTTCAGATCCTTTCAGCTTTGATGGTGTCGATTTTGAGGAAGAGAGGAAATGATCATCGACTAATGACGTTCCACAAAGTTTTGATAGCTCCATCAAATGACCATCTCAAGGTGTGAAAACACAAAAAATCCCTTAGATTCGCAACCAAATTTGACGAATATCTCAAATCTATACTCACTCTCGGTAGATTCAAGAACAAATGTTATGCACAATATATGCTCTGGCTAAGTGGCTAGGAGATATATGGAATGGAATCCACATAGTGAGAACCACTAAAAATGTTCTCCTCAACAATTTAATATTTAGTATTACTTGATCCAATAATCCATTTGTGTGGATAAGCCCTGAACAAGATCAAAGTAGGAGCTACTTGTAAAATATATATGACACTGTGGGTGATGTTGCAAAAAAAACACAGGAAAGGGTGTCTGTACAATCCATTTGATTATTCCATGGATTCAAAAATTTTGGGTAATCTAATGGGAATTAAAAACAATGGCACCAAGGGGTTCCTTTCAATATCATAGCGAAAAAAATAAAATTCCCCAAAAAAAATCAATAGGGTAGGAATTGCCTGCTCTGGTACCTATTAAGGGATAAATTCCCCTAGGGTCTTCGATTAATACCCTAGCATATCAGAGGTTATCTATACAGAGAAACACACATTCCACACAACCATAATGCTAATATAAGCAAACTCTATGATAAGGGGTGTACCTGGGGGTCCTTCATTTGAGAAGATCCTGCCAGGGTCCAAAACCTCTTGGAGTTCTTTTTGCTCCTTCAACCTGCAAAACAATCAATTCAAGAAAGTACAACAGTATATGGACTAAACATAAAAAATAAATCATCTTCATAGTATATTGAAAGGTAGTTAGTTATGCAATTAAACAACCATTCATATATGAATCATAACATTGATATCATAAACATGAAGAAGATTTATATCAGGAACAAAGGCAAGTGTTTCTTTTATTATAGACAACTGAAGTACAGAAAGGAATAGTTTCACCTAATTCATCCTTTCGCAGGCTCCAAGCGAAACCATCCTCTAGATTTGTCGAGTCTCAAGCCTTTAACAAACTCCTTCCATTACTTACTCCATGATATATCAAGTAGTAGATAGACATCATCACACAAGGAAACAAGGGTTTCCTGTAAATGGGGGAAGTGCGGGAGGCACTAGGATCTTTAGACCTGGTTAGGGAAATCTCAGCATAGTAATATTTCTCTCTCTTCTCTCACCCTTAGGCCTTCCCATTAAAGCCTTTTTATAATTCTCCCAAAGTATTTTTTAGTTAGGAATTCATTGGGAATGGTTGGGCCACGAGTAGTAATAGGTAATCAATAGGTGAAACCCGTGATCTTCGCACAAAATTAAAGATATTTATATATTTTTAAGTGTTTTATGACATATACGCAGGTTGGGTATACACAGACTCGCGTACACACGCATTTAGCTCAGGGAAATGTTGTGTGTAGGGAATAAAACGTTGTTTTTTAAATTTTGGACCAGGTCTGGAAGGAGGGGTTGCTCTAGGCCATAAGTGCAGCATCACAAACCTCAAGAGTGAGATTTGGAGCTATAACATATGCCCCCTAATATATGAGGTCAGAAGGGGTACATCATGGCCGAAATGTATTAAGCAAGTACATGGAAAGGAAATCTGTCAAAAACTGAGAAGGACTTCACCAGAGTTCAGCCTGCCAAACCACAAAAGGAGATCAGAAAGAAACACTATCTGAGGTGGGCATACCTGTGCTCAGAGAAAGTACAGCATGTCCGCATATCAAGTACAAGCAGATCGACTAAGTATACAAGTATAAAAGACTCGAAAATACATAATGGATCATCTGATCATGATCGAACAAGTACATGTTTGAATGTCACATATAAGAATGTCAATGATGTTGAGGGATGAACCGAATCAATGATATCAAAGGCTGATCCCAAAAATTACCAAATGAACATGATGGAGTAAGATGGTACTACACTACAAACTCAGGTGCCAGCATATAAAATGTTGCGATGAATGACTACAACATATAAGGTGGAGAGGTATCAGCTAGTAGCAACAGGAGCAACTATCAAGTGAACCAATGAATGTTGATACAGCCTGAGGTCTTAACCAACCACCGCAATACATTTCTACAGCATGGGAATAAATGATCTGAAGTCGACCATGTGAGAAATAGTTTGATTACTGGTCATTGATGTATAACGTTAACAAATGCAAGACTACTCACTGATAATGATAATAAGCATCAAGGTACCCAGTACAATCTAATAAGTGTGAATGGATGAGTTGAAGTCGAACACCTATAATAATCTATCAATCAAGAGACAATGATGGTTTCCCACTATCAATAGCGAAGGATCTGCCACTAATAAATACAAAACCCCAAGGTACTACCTAATGGACTCTAGTTCTTTGCCCCAAAGCAATGAGTCAAAGTCGATAACGAAAGAATCACTATAAGGAAGGAATTAAGACATCCTTCATCAATCTAGCGCGAGTGTAACTCGTAGGCCAATAATCTGGAAGGAATCGGATGAAAAAGATGTAGTAACTTGACCGAAGTACATTTTGGGCGTACACAAGATATGGCTAGCGCATGACAGAAACCCTCTGAAGAAACCAATAATGAAAGCTGACACATAGGCGACGTATCCACCAATAGGGTCAAATGGAAACCAAGGTATTGCACGAATCCCAATATGTGATAATGTAAGCTAATGTCGAACACAAGGGAAACCACTTAGCCAAAAGCCCATGATACTGATCGATGCTGACCACAAGGTGACCTATCAATAATGAAAATAGGGCCAGGGTGTGGCTCTAGGCCTATCCTCAGAGCAGGATGTCATTGTCGATAAGGACAAGACTTGCCAACAAGAGGTCAATGGAGACCTTCTCAAACCAGCACGAGTAAAGGACCAATATAGCTGATGTGATGATAGACATGATACTGAAAACCAGGGACGGTTGACTGAAAAATGAGTTAAGAGACATCGCAGAGAGGCCAACTCAGGCTAACTTCCCTTGAACAAAATCACGACTCAATGTGACTATGTGGCAGCATATGATGACTCTGTGTAAGCTCGTTGTGCAGGAGGCATGAACGAACCCTTCATACGATTGGAAGAGATAACCAATCGGGGGAGAACTGACTCAATAACAAGGTTAAGGCGTACCTAAGTCGAACTAAATCCCACCCAAATGGAGGATACTTTTTTTTGAGTGCTTTATTTAAGGGCAACATGACTGACTCTAGCTTCCAACAATAAGTGGAAATATTGTCCCATTCTCGCTCTTTTTTGGAATATATAATTTTTTTGTCTTTTTCTTTTAAGCTGGAAAAAGAATAAAAAAATGTTATAGTACAGTGGAAAGAATGAATGCCAGTGAAGCAGATGATCTTGTTCCTGGGATTGGAACATTCCTATGCTCAATGGAGGGAGGTGGAAACTAGTCAAAGACACTGAAAGGTGTGTTCCTTCCATGGGTCAAGGTGTGTCAAGTTGCAGAAGTCAAAGGTATGCAAGTTTGATTTTGCAGTTGTCATGGTCAAAATTTGGCTTAAACATGAGTCCAAGTGAAGCCGGCTCAAGGCCAAAATGTGAAAATGGTCAAAATTCAATGCAGTAGTACAACTCAACACAAAGGAGCCTCTAGGGTTTAAGGCCAGAATAAAGCGAAGAAGCAAAGAGGAATGAGTCTTGAGTGCATAAGTCATGGCGGGACTAAAGAGGACTCCTGAGCCTACAGACAAAACATCGGCATGAGTGCCAAGTGACAACAAGGTACTAACTAGGGCACCCATGATAAGGTAGGCCCTACCACACAAGTCATGATACTTCTAAGCAATGAGAAGGTTCCGCACCACAACTTGGTGGGGTTGATCATAAGGCCAAAATGGAAAAGGAAACTGATAATTGCATAATGCAGGCAAAAACCTAACCTATATGCTAGTTTCGAAAACCAATACTTGTGAGAACGGACAAACCATAAAAAATTTCCAAAGGAGAAATCTTCCAAGTTCTGTATACATAAATAAGAACACTAGACAAGAAGATAATACATCCCACATATAAACTTCATATAAAATCCTGTGTTTGTAGAATACAAAACTTGAAATTGCGTACCTCATATATACAATATGGTACAGGTAACCTCACAACCTTGTGGCTTATGCATAATAGTTCATCTGAACAAACCCCTTGCAGGGCTTAGGCCAAGGATTCTTTGGTAGTTGAAACTCATGGCTTCTAAGAGTTCCTCCTGTGAAGGCAAAACAAGTTCTGAGAAATCATGAGCACTACGAGGATCAAAAGAGGGAATTAAGGGGTCCCATGTCCCTATAGGAAGAATCTCTTGGTCAACTGCCGGGACCAAGTCCTAAGAAGGAAAATAATAGGTCAAAGGATCCTTCTTAGAAGCGATTGAACATTGAGGATTCAATGCCACATAATTCACCCATGGTGGGGTAGAGTATACATGAACACTTGGAACAAACGAAGGGGTATTCTGCAGTAAAGTCGAATTAGGTTGGTAATTATCAGATGCAATCTGATCAATAGTGATAATATTCCCGTTATGAGGAAAGCAAATTACTCGAAAGAGTGAAGACACCACAACATTCATAGCATAGACATAA
Organism: Pinus taeda; assembly: GCA_000404065.3. NCBI lineage: Eukaryota > Viridiplantae > Streptophyta > Pinopsida > Pinales > Pinaceae > Pinus > Pinus taeda. The sequence continues at coordinate 330,486 of APFE030974664.1, read as the reverse complement.
TCACACCCAAGTAGCATATTAAAGTCTAAAGGGCTATCAACCACCCTCATATCAATTAAGACAGTCTTCCCACCGAAAGTGATAGGCAATTGAGGAAGAGCACCCATAGATTCACTAGGTCTTCTATCATAGGCTAACAAATGACTCTTAGCTATCAAGAACTTTGGGGAACCCAAACCTTTCTAGGTCAAAGAGGATAGAATACTTGCAGAGGAACCTTCATCCACCATACGTCGATAAATGTTTGTGGAATTAACTTTGAACTTTATTTGAAAAGGTGCAGTGGAAGGAAGACGAGGCTCGACAAGGCTATCCCAATCAAAGGAAACACTCCTAGAACTTGGAGGGGGAACATTCGATGAAACCGAAATGCCCCCTATCCCAGAAGACTTTGTATTAGAAATCAAATAGACTCTTGTGTTAGGCACTTCACCCCCCAAAAGAGGAGTGTAATCAGGCAGAGATTGCACTAGCTCTGCGACATTATCAACAAATGGTTGATGGGATTGATGACAAACCATATTAGATATAGGAGTAGAAGTACTTTCAGAGTCAGACCATATCCTTTGAACCTCTGGAATACCAGGGCATATATGAGTAAGATGGTCTCCCTTGCATATCTTACAAGGGAACTTAGGTTTAAAACTTATACATCCAAGTTTCTTATCAACAACCATTCTACCAACATGACTATCAGTGATTTGCGAAGAGTCCTGAACATGACTTGTAGATGATCTTGACTTTTTGCTAGTATGTTTTACAGTGACTAGAATTGTGCCCCCAGCATGACTAGCAGCGGCTGAAGGCTCATCTCCAACATGACTAGCAGAGGTTGATGATGAAGTGCTAGTATGACTTGCAGTGACTAGACTCGTGCCCCCAACATGACTTGCAACAGCTGAAGGCTCATCTTCAACATGTCTTTTAGAGGTTGATGATGAAGGGATCGAATTATTCTTCTTCTTTGGCTTCCTCTTTCTCCTCTTTTTAGATTTCCTATTACAAGAAGGAGGAGAAAAAGGAATCCCAGATTTCTCTTTGAAAGAGGATGAACAATTAGCACCCATGTGATGCCCTTGAAATAAAGCATTCAACTGCGAAGCTTCAAGAGCATTTGGAATATTCAGAGTGGACCACAGCCAAATGGGTAGTCCAACATTCAACCCATGAATATTCAAAGTGGCCATCAAGGGAGTACCAACATTTCAAAGAAAGGAAAAGCATAAGGATCCCCTTTTCGGAGGGTACCTTGGTTGGTTTCTCTAGGAATATTGGCCATATCTAACTGATTCACAAACCCTTCCCTTACGGGAATGTAGAAATAACTATTCAAGGAAGATAGATATGCAATCAAAACCTTTACCCTTGAGGAGGCAACTCCACAACTTCTTAAACAACGACCAAAAGCCTTTGAAAATCGGCAGGGTGGTAAGCGAGTCACTCAGAACACAAAGTTCAAACGTGAGTAGACAAAAGTACCTAAAGCCAACTATATACAAGGAGCAAAGAGAACTCACTAAAAAGCCCCTAAAAGAAGTCAACCAGTTAAACAAATTCCAAGTATTTCCACTCCATGTGATTAGGAAGGGACAACAAAACGCAATAAAGTGAAGTAAGGGGCCTTTCGAAGATAGTCTGGGATAATAATGGCCCAGTCCTATCAACAAAGGTAACATAGGAAGTTATGCTGACCTCCTAACAACAGCCTGCACCGGTTCAAGCCCACAAGCTCTCAAGGGTTCCCTCCAGTAGTACTATTAAGAGTGATACAACATCGACCTCAGGTGCCACAAGATTCCCCTTGGAAGCCACCTATGTGGATCCCTAGGAGTAGCAACAAAGGTTACCAACTTGTTTTAGAAGCCAGGCGGAACAGTCTTGAGGTAAGATCCGGCAAGTAGGAGAGGGGGTATCTCTCTTCCCTGTCTTCAAAAACCCTCGTGCTTAAATCCTAGATCTGGAGCTTTCCTGGTCTCCCTAATGCTATTGGATTTTAACTCACTATTTAGACTTCTATGTTTGACAGTTTGAATGGCCTTGGAGAGTTTTCTCTCCACTTGCCTAATTCAAGGCCCTAAAATATACTAAAGCTTGTTAGTGTGTCTAACTTGACAATTATAAAAAGTTCTAGTATATTTTAATTACTGCTTGTTTTTATATGTGTTTTTCTTTAAGTCAATGGATACGCGAAAGTGAAACTAGTGGTGTTTCTACGCAAAAGAAATTAATAAAAACCAAACTATGTGTAAATGCACTTGTTTTTGTTTTTCGATGAAAGAAATTTCTACTAGGTTAAGAGGAACTTCAAAGAAAGCAACAAATTTTTCTTTTCTTTTCTTTTACTCAAGCTCCACACTCACAAAAATTAAAAAAACTATGGATGCCTAAAAAGATGCACAAATTTATCCTAATGCAATAAGTACATGCTGATGAAAAACTCAAAACTACTCTTAAATCGAGAAATTAAAGTTACTTGTTTATCAATTTTCAATTTTCCACTTAAAATGTTTAGATAGAATATAAGTTGTTGATGCTCATTTCGTCCAAACACTAAAAGCAAGTTTCAAGACAAACAAAAATGAACTTTCACTCATAAAAAGGAAACTATATCAGAACCAAGTTCAAGAAAGCAAAACCAAGTTTTAAGAAGTTTTCTTCAAAAGAAAAACAAAAATGACTTTTCAAAAGTGCTCTAAACAAGACTGAAACTTTATGATCGAAGAATAGGTAATGAAACACTTTGCGATTTTGCAACACAAAACAAGTGAGAACTCAATAAAAATGTGTTTTGAAATGCTCTTAACAATCAAAAAGCAGCAATAAGAGCTTAGCAATAAAGACCAAAAGCTTGAGATGACAACTTTCAAGAAAGTGTGAACCAATAACTTGCAGAAATTAAGAAAAGTAGTTGGTCATAAAGATACATTTTTGACATGCAAACCAAAAAGTCACCAAAACAAAACTTGACATAATGATTGAAATCAATCTTTCTACCCTGAAGACACAGAGTAACCAAGTTTCCTAGCAAGAAATGTTTTTTTCTTAAGAAAAAATGCTAATGTTTGCAAGAAAAACAAATAAGACAACCACTTTCCACAATCAGAGAGAATTTGAAATCAGATACTTGTTGTAAAACTAAAGACTGACACAGAAAGGTAACTGTTTAGGACTGAATCGGACCAGCAGGTAGACCTCCAGAAGCAAAATGATTTGAAATTTTTTGAAAATTAGAAGATATACGTGACTGTGCTAGTGCACAGCTGCATGTATATGCGATTCAACCTAAGGAAAAATGCGTATATGAAGGTTAAGTTAAGGAAACATGCGTATATACGCTTCTGTAAACTAGAAAAACAACGTATATAAAAGATTTCAAGAAAAAACAAAAAACAGTTTGAAGAAACTGATCAAACTTACAATTCAAGTTCCTATAGGAATAGACTATAGAATAACAGCAATAAAACAGACAGTTGAGCCTTGATTGGCTTGAATAAACCCAAACTAGGAACAACAATATTATTGCCCGCAACGGAGTCGCCAATTCTATTAAGGGATAAATTCCCATAGGGTCTTGGGTTAACACCCTAGCAGATCGGAGGTTATCTATACAGAGAAACACACATTCCATACAACCATAATGCTAATATAAGCAAACTCTACTATAAGGGGCGTACCTAGGGGTCCTTTATTTGGGAAGATCCTACCAGGGTCCAAATCCTCTTGGAGTTCCTTTTGCTCCTTCAACATCCAAAACAATCAATTCAAGAAAGCACAACAATATATGGACTAAACATCATAAAGAAATCATCTTCATAATATATTGAAAGGTAGTTAGTTATGCAATTAAACAACCATTCATGTATGAATATTAACATTGATATCATAAACATGAAGAAGATTTATATCAGGAACAAAGACAAGTGTGTCTTTTATTATAGACAACTAAAGTACAGAAAGGAATACTTTCACCTGATTCGTCCTTTCACAGGCTCCAAGTGGAACCGTCCTCCAGATTCGTCCAGTCTCAAGCCTTTAACAAACTCCTTCCATGACTTACTCCATGATATCTCAAGTGGTAGATAGACATCATCACACAAGGAAACAATCGTTTCCTGTAAATGGGGAAAGTGGAGAAGGCACTAGGATCTTTAGACCTAGTCAGGGAAATCTCAGCAAAGTAATCTTTCTCTCTCTTCTATCCCCCTTAGACCTTCCCATTAAAGCATTTTTATACTTCTCCAAAAGTAGTTTTTTAGATGGGAATTCATTGGGAATAGTTGGGCCATGGGCACCAATAGGTAATCAACAGGTGAAACCCATGATCTCAGCAAAAAATTAAGGATATTTATTTTTTTTAAGTGTCTTAAGACATATAAGCAGGTTGGGTATACAAAGACCCGTGTACACACGCGTTTAGATCAGGGCAATGTCGTGTATAGGGAATAAAATACTTTTTTTTAAATTTTGGACCAGGTCTGGAAGGAGGGGTTTCCCTAGGCCATAAGTGCAGCATCAGAATCCTCAAGAGTGAGATTTGGAGCTATAATAGTACCACTGATCCAGATTTTTCTTGGGGGCGAGTGAGATCCTGGATATTTGAATACCTAGATAGTATAGAAAACATCCAATATTCCAAAACAATGCATTGAATAATTCTCACCATAAACTGAAGAATAAATCTTCATTAAGTCAGGGAAATTTTCCCAACTATAACATGGTCAACTAATTTGTCTTCTTAGAAAGTAAGGCTTGTTATTTATATCCTTTTTTAGTTACAATACCATGGGTAATTACCAAGGGAGTAGTGGAGTCTCACTTCGATGAATGTGAGTAGTGGAGTCTCACTTCGATGATTTGACACTAATAAAGGATTCAATTACTTTATTTCTCTTTGATTGGGGTTTTTTAGGATTACAAAATATTGTTTACAATTTATCATTTGTTGCTCATAAATATAAATTTCTCCTTGGTATATTTCTCAACATAATTGAAAGCATCTCCATTTTCACATCCATGTAGCCAGACAACCTCTCTCTATATATATTTATATATTTATCTTTTTTTGATCTATACCGTCATTTGAACTTTTGAAATTATTTGCACTAACTATATCAACATGATATATCATCAAAACATCACATGTCCATTGAAGGGGAATCATTCCCCTTCATCATGGCCACCATAACCTTTCACTACATAGAAACTCCATGGTTACTGAAACATGATCCACTAGTCCCAAAATATGCTCAACCATAGTGGCCTCAACTTATTCATTATAATTTTCAAAAGATTCATATGTTATTTTCTATCCCTTGAATCCTTCTTCTCATTATCTCGCACTACCATGGCCATTATTGAAATATTTTTCCTATGAAAAGCCTAAATCATCACAACACTTTGTAGAATTGATGGGATGGTTTTGTCTTATCATATTTTAACAATCAAAATTTAATCAACCTCCATATTGACAAGGTTATCAATTTATATTCCTCTACCTTCGGAAAAAACACTTGAAAAACCTCATTCTTCATTTCTACCATTGTCTCTTGGAAGAAGACAATGTTGGGAAAAGTGATATGAGTGTTGTAGTTTCATTGCCTCCTAGGAATCTAGCTATGATTATGTGACTCCTTGCTACATTCTCCCCTAATAATGAATGATCCATTGTCTATTCCAACTTTAACCTTTTCTTTTATTACTCCAAACATGTAAAATCATAGCTTATATGATTTATCCTCGTCCACCATATCTTACAAGACTGAAAACTTCTCAACCATGTCTCATTTAATCGAAGAAGGAAAAGTCTCTACAAAAAGGTGGTTTGCATTATCCATTGTTATAGGTCCTATTTTTGTGTCGAATGTTAGACATTCACATTGTGAATACATACAGGAAAAATCCTTTCCTTTCATTTCAATCCATAGGTCGAAATTCTACCCTCAAAACCACATAGCTAGGAAGACATCGATAAATTTACTATAGGAAATCAAATAAAATATCATCATTGTAGCTAGATTCATTTGGGAATAGGTTTTTACTCTCCTAAACATAAAAATAAAATAAATCAGAGACTTCCACAATTATTCATATTGTTGTTGAATATTTTTGGAGGTGAACCGTATAATGTTTTTATTTTTTATTTTTTTCGAACGATCAAAAGCAATAGAGAATTCTCCTCCAGAAATCTCCAACAACAATAAAAATAAAACTTCATTGGTGTCCCTTTCCACAACTATTTCATGTGATTTTCACCAAGTAAAAAAATAATGGTGCTAAATGCAATCAGAAATACTTGATACGATCAGAAATTCCATGAGAAATGGCTCTTCCATTCGACTTTATAAAAAATACATCCAAAACCTCACACATTTCTTAAATAGTTATTCCAATTCTCCTACATAATTCTCTACCATAATCTATCTGTGACACCTTAATTTTCTTCTCTATCTAATTCTCCAAAAGTTCCATAAACACATTGAATTTATAAAATATGTCAAATTTATTCCTCATGAAATAAATCCATGTATTCCTTGATAATCCATTTATAAATGTGACATAATACAAATACTTACCAAATGATGGAACTAACAAAGGTCCAAGCACATCACTCTACACCAACTATAATATTCCCTTTGACATCATGTAATTAGAGGAGAATCTTATCCAATTTCTCTTCCCATATAAACGGTGTCCACATAAAGAAACATATAGAGAGGAATTAGACATACCTTCTACCATATCATTCCCTTTTAGTAGTCAAATGATATTCTCTCAAACATATCCTAGTCTTTGATGGCACAACATTGCCTTTTGTTGAAATATTGTAAGGATTTTTCCTTCTTCTACTCCACTCTCAAGAAAAATGAAACTATAATACCCATTACTAATAGTGTTTAGTAGCAGACTACAAAAATCCATAATCAAAACTCCTCCTAGTAATATGATCTATCCTCAACCCATCTTGAAGGAATCCTTTCCAAGCACCCTTCTTTACACCTGCATAAATTATGTTTCTTACATAAATCAAATATTTGGTCAACCCAAGGATGTGTAGAATAGAAGGGAGTGTTCTAATCCTTCTACCCATGTTATTCAAGTTGAATTTTTCTCATTCCATGATTCTAGCTATTCATTCATCCACTAGTAAGGCATTTCCACCACCATGTATTTCATAATTGCAAAGCTATCAAATGTGAAGACTGATATGAAAGTATGCACCTAAGGCAACCATCCATACCTCATAATCTACATGTGTAACTACTAATACCAGGTGTACATCCATTCCTGCATATGACGAGGATTCTCATTTTTCATAAGGAGGATCTTCATATCATTTCCCTTTCTTAATAATTTTAGAGCTATAATATTTCTTATAATGCCCTTGTTTTCCACATGTCTAGCATGACTTTATGACTTATCATGGATATTTAGATCTTCCACTAGATTTAGATTTCCCAATCCTAGGCGTATTTTTATTTCTATTCCAATAGTCCTCTTATAAATAAGGCATATATATTATGACTTTCCATTTCTTTCTATCTCAAATCCTCTGTTAACAACGATGAGACTATTTCATCAAAACTTAAATTAATTGCATTACTACCTATTGTAAAAACCAGATAATCCTATTAGTCTAGTAGAGAACATAAGAAAATGATACTTTGTTATCATTATGAAAACTTAATATCAGTAGATGATGGCTCACCTTCCACAATATTTGTAGAAATTAATGTGTAGATTCAATATTGAACATGAAATTTACTAAATCACAAGACTTGAAGCTACTCTACTGATCAAATAATAATCATAGGGATACAAAAGGAAACACCACACATGAACAAATATTTATCTATGGGCAAGAAAATTCTTAAAATCCCTTACTATATACATTACATTACTCAGAGAATAGAGAAGACATATAATATTTGCTCAAGCCTGAGAACACCCTACAAGTGTTAGTCTATCCCTCTACTTGGCTGATTGAATGTGTCCAACGTTTAGCCAATTTCAAGCCTTCCAAACCTTCTAATTCTTTGCATTGTTCCTATGAGAATTTGGCCCCTATTAATTAGGAATTCCACACTCTTGAATTGCATAATTGTCTTAGGTCCTTCCTTTGACTACAAGCACAATCTGTATAGATTGGAATATGCTACAACTAATAATACACTTCCTTGGAATATCCATCTCAACTAGCTGAATCGAGTTCTCTACATCCATGAGCTAATTTAGGTTAATTAATTAGTTATATTTATGATCAATGAGTGTAGTTCAGGTTCCACCTCCATGAGTTCCACCAACAACTACAACTAGTTTAAATGACCATAAATTAATTTAACTGAATTAAATTTCTACCAGTAAAATTAATTCAAACTAGGCTCCTAAAATTTAGCAACCCACTACACACAATTGAACTCCATATCCCTAACTCCAATTAATTGAGCTAGACTCATATTTTTTAGGAATCCACTCAAGTATACTCAACTTCAACTCATGAACTCGAACTGACTATTCTCTACTAAGTGACAAGTTCTATGTAACCTTAGTTAACTCCTCCAAGTTGTCTGCCAATGTGGAAATTCAAATCTTTTCAATTTTAATTAAGGAAAAAATCAAAATTGAGGCTTTCTTGTTTTCTTTTGAACAATATTGAAGGAACTCAAATGCTTTGTCACAAAGTCTCCATTTATTCCTTAGGTTATACATCTTATTTGATGCAGGACCATCCAACTCAGCAATTTAATTGTATTCTAGTAGACATAGGGGGTCTTGTGTTTTCAAGGAAGTTGGTTTCTTGAGTATTAAATTAATATAATTATTAAGGTTTTAAGTGATTTTAATGAGAGAAACTAGAATAGGGATTAATTAAGTATTGTGAGGCATATTTGTAAATGTTCTCAAATTTTCGAGAACATGAGAGAATTAGGATAGTTGAGAGATTGAGAGATTTGGGGATTAATTGTAAAGATTAGATTAGGAATTATTTCATGATTTTGTGGATTAAAGAGGATCCTTAGAGATAAAGAAGAGATTTTTGGATATTTTTTAGAAGGTTATGGATCTAAACCAGGAATTGGTTATAGAATCCTTTTGTATAAATGTAAGCCTAAAAGGAATAGAAAAGGGTTAGCTAAGCTAGGAGTGAGTGAGTGAGTTAATTAGATAAGGTTGATTGTAAGCCTACAGGCAGGAAAGGAAAAGGCCACTGATAGTGAAGATTAAGCAAGAAAGGAATCCTTGTAATTATTTTTTTATTAATACAAATAATTCGATTTCTGAGTTTGTGTGGTGTGAATGGAGTAACTGAATGAATTGTGTGTGGATTTTAGTAATTTTGTATAACATAGGTTTGCAGCTGTTTAGAACTAGAGATGACGTGTACAAAAGTGAGTTACGAGTTCATACATAGACAGTATGGGAGAAAACCTTCAATGTTACAGTGAAGGTATACTATAAGGTTCTTAAAACCTAAGGAGTTACATAGTAGAAGTGTAAAGGTGAGAAGGAATGAAACAATGGAGCGGAGATCAAAATCAAAACAAGTGAAGGCCAGAAGGCGAAACCACATACACAGATAGAAATCTAAACAAATGGACTATTACATAGTAAGAAACAAAAGAATGTAGTAGCGAAGCACAATCGTTGGATCAATCAGATCAATGAACGGGAGTGATGGAGATAGAAGGCCAGGATTAAATCACGTAGAATAAAGTTAGAAAGATGGATGGCAGAGATTAACTCCATGTGCAAAATAGTAGAGCGGTCTTCATAGGTGGTAAGTAGTTTCTCACACGTCCTCAAAGTGGAAAACGATATTTCTTTCAGTTCACGTGATTAGCCTTAGGGGGTTGACACGTAGCACATGGAGGAAAGAGAAAACCACTTTTCTCGCGTGCTCTCAGCCTAATGTTAGTCGTGCATGTAATCTGAACAAGATTACATGATCAACGTTGGATTGAGATAAGAGAGGTAAATGGTGGAGATCGTCTGGGTAAGTTGATGATCAGGTGACGTGATAACCATTAGATCTGCAGGAATGAGATCGATGGCGGACGTTGAATGCGTTAAAGGTTAAGCATCGGGAAATGTGTAAAGTCATGTGAATCAATAGAAAGGTAAGGTTTAAGTGTTATATGAAATATTTCTATTATAAAAGAGTTATAATAGAAATAAACAGGATTAGTGTATTTCGGGTTAAGTTAAGAATTAAGCAAAGATTTATGAAGGGTTATAAGGTTCCGCTCAAAGGTTTGTTAAAGTCTAAATACCATTGTATAGTTGATAGGTGGGGGCGATTACCCAAGCGTTAAGTTATAAGGATTAAGAATTAATTAAATTTTTATTAAAGTTTAGACCTGGATTAGTCACATGAAATGTTTCCGCATAAGCGTCTCATTAAGAACACTAAACCCTTTTTATAGAGGTTTTTCACCATTGATCATGTGATTAATCTTGGGACATAGTAGATCATGAAAATTTAGTTTCCATAATGTGGGTATATGTGGCTTAGGCTGCATCACTATGGTGTTTGCCGCTTTGCCTGGCATCATTTGGTATCAAGCCGAACAAAGAATTTCTGTGTGAAAATTTCTTTGAGAAAATTTAGAACAAAATTATGTTTTGAAGGTGTGTATACAAGTGAATGGTGATGAAATCAAGCAAGGGGAGATCATATTTTAAATCTAACAAACACTATGCACACAAAGATAAAGAATATCAGAATATTGGGAGAATTTTTAGATGCAAAAGGAAACAAGGAACAATCCATTCAAAGTACAGGTGAATGGTAGAACAAGATCATGCAATGTTCTTGAAGGTGAGATAATATGTTCTTTGTTTAGTTTGGTTTAAACATTGGAGATTTTGTGGTCTTTATATTGTCACACAGGTAGTGGCATAAGTAGGTGAGAAGCTTGCAACCACCTAGAGGAAGGAGTGCTCAATTGGTTCCAAAGGAAAGAACTAGAGAGATGGCAAAAGACTGAGCTCAGAGGAGAGAAGCTTAGTGAGGCATGCATAGCAAGAAGGGGAGTTGTTACTGTAGAGGCTTTGGTTGCAACTCACAAAAAGATCATAAAGGAAATTCCATAGAGGATGTGGGTAGAATTTCTAAGGAATGAAGGAAGCTTGTAAGAGTTTTTGAATGAAAGCAGAATTTGTTAGAAGCTTGAAGAATTCTAATAGAGGTTGGATAAAGAGGATAGTTGTGTTCTTAAAAGGTGTGGATGAGTTGAAGCCTAGAAGGAGTAGAGAGAAGTGCTCAAAGATGTTCCATAGAGAGAGAACCAAGTGCTTGCCAAAATACCAAGTATAGAGGAAAGCTTGGTGACGTAAGTGGCAATAGGGAGGACTTGTTGTTGCAGAGGCTTTAATGCAGCTCATAGTAAGTGAGTGAGGAACTCATGAAGACAGAGAAGAAGATGACTACTGAAAGTCATAACAAAGATAACAGAGGTTATGAGGAAGAACATAACAAAAGAAGGGTGAAGAAGGAGGATGCCAAGGCAAATGGCAAGAGGATGAGTCAAGAAGAGCTTGACAAGGAGATTACAGAGTTAAAAGAAAAACTCGATGTATTAAGGATGATATTAGAGGAAAACCAAAGGCAAGGTTAGACATTGAGGAAAAAGGGAGTGAAGTGGTGTAAGTTACAGAGAAGGCTACAACATAGGCAAGGGAAGTGGCTAGTGGAAAAATTTAGAGGAGCTGAGCTGGAAATAGAAGTTTCCATTTGTGAAGAAGAACAGGGTGAAGTTCTGGGTGCAGATGAAGAATGGAGATCAGTGAACTATTGGGATAGTTCAAGATAGCATGAAGAAATGTGGACAAAGGTAGTAGAAGACGCTATAAAACCTTGTATTTTTTAATCTAATAGATTTGTTTGTTTGTAGGTTTTGCAGAAGATTGGAAGTCTTATGAAGCTATCATAAAAATTGATAAAAGTCACCAGAGTTCAAAGGAGAACTTGGATCAGCATACTGATGTGTTGAAAGAGGATGAAGATTACTTCTTAGAAGATAAGTATTCTAGAGCAAAGTATGATGGAAAATGGCTCTTGAATGTGGAAAATATTGAATTGTTGCAACATAATGAAATTATTTCTAAATCGATATTTGGAGCTATTACAAAAGAAGGACAATTCCTTACAGAAGAAGGAGATGAAGTTTAGCCTGAAGAGCTGATACGTGAAACATTAGTTGAGGCTGTTGAGCCTTACATTTTTCAAACTAACAATTTTTGTATGAATACAGAGATTATAAATGTTTAAGGAGGATAGTTCTCAAATATTGTTATACAACATGGATTTGATGAATTAATGATCTTTAAAAATGTAAGGAGAGAACATGAACTTATTTCTACAAAGATGAATGAGACAAAAAAGTCTATGGAAGAAAATCCGATTGAATCATTGAGCAATAGTGACCAGGTAAAGGATGAAGGTGGAAATGAAGAACATTGTGATAAAACACTTGCTAAATGTAAAGAGGAAATTGAATTGCTGGAGAAGTTGCTAGGAGGAAATGGCAATAGAAATGAAATGGTTACAATAATACTTGATAGTAGTAGAGTCTCTAAAAGGCATGGAGATAGAAGAGTGCTTTAATTCACAACCCAATAGTTTGATTGCAAGAACAGTGAATAGAATGAATGAATGTGATGTTGTGATCGAAGAAATTGAACATAGGTGATTTGGATATATGATGGACATTCAGAAGAAACAAGAGGGTAAGGATGTAACGGTGGTAGTAAGGATCAAACAACTACAAAGTGAAGGTAACCAACAAAAGATTAAAGGTAAACTTGAAGAAAATACTATGTTAGCTGAAAATGTAGTAAAGGATCATCATTCCATCATGGTGATAGGCACAATGGAGATAACCAGGGAATTTTTTGAGGCAGTCAATAAAGAAGGAGGACTAAACTCTCATCAAAGGATCAATGAATGGGAGAAAGAATTGGAGTTACTAGAGAAATGGCTGAAAACACTAGTAGGTATAGGTTTTAAGCCCATAAAGAAATTACCTGCATACAAATTCTTAAACATAGAAAATAAACAATGCGAGTGCATAACACATAAAACACATATACACAGAGATTTTCCCCTAGATCCCAAAACCAAGACTTCCGGCTTGTTTTTTCATTATGTTCCTTTCAATGTTGTAATACATATTTATACATGCCAAAGCATCCAATACCATGGACTGAAAATCATTGCGTCCAAAAAACATGTGCAAAAATCATGCACAAAACCATAGGTGGCTCTGGCCAACCTAACATAGGGTCCAAAACCAAAATTTTCGAGGGCACTGCCCTGAACCCCATAAAGTGGGGTTATGGGTATACCTCAAACCCCTTTGAACCGGCCCCCACTACACAATCAACACAATGAAGGGGGGCTCCTCCCCCCCTCTAACTCCCTAGTTAACTACGTGGGCTAGTTGTGGAAAGAATATAACACAGCCCAACATTCTGCCACTTGTTGTTTTCTTTCCACATGGGGCCACAAGAGAGCATAGTTATTTTTCTAGCCCTTAAATGCCCATTATCTCTCTACACCAAGAGAACTTCTCAGAGCTCATAGATTTTGTCAATGCATTTGCAGTATTCTTCAAAGTGTCCACCTTTACCAGCAACACCTTTTCGTCTTCTAGCATATCCCTGACAAAGTGATACCAAACATCAATGTGCTTTGTTTTTGAATGATATGCGGGGTTGTTTGCAAGAAAATTGCACTTTGGCTGTCACAGTCTATCCTTATAGCTCCCTGTACTAACCCAATACTTGAACACAATATCTGAAACCAAACTGCTTCCTTGCTTGCATGAGTGGCTACCATGTATTCTACCTCTGTAATTGATAGTGCCACTACATATTGTTTCTTACTCATCCAACTGACTGCACCTCCAAATAGGTTAAACACATACCAACTTGTAGATCTTCTCTGATCCAGATCTCCAACCCAGTCTGCATCTACAAAGCCACAAATATCCAACACTTCTTCCAATATTGATCTTCCTTGGTAGCACAAACCATAATCACTAGTGCCACACAAATACCTGAAAACCCGCTTCACTACTGTCTAATGCTCATTTCCTGGTTTTGACATAAACCTGCTCAATACTCCCACTACATGTGAAATGTTTGGTCTAGTACAGACCATTACATACATTAGGCTATTGACTGCACTTGCATATGGAACACAAGACACGTCCTCTTCCTCTTCTTGTGTCTTGGTACATTGTTCAGCAGATAACCTCACACCTACAGGAATAGGAACCTTCACCGGTCTACTATCCTTCATATTAAACCTCTGCAGTATTGTCTCGACATACTTCCTCTAGTTGAAATAGAGCTTCCTCTTTGCTCTATCTCTTTTAATTTCCATGCCCAAAATATAGTTTGCAACACCAAGACCTTTCATGTCGAATTTGGAGGAAAATTGGGTCTTCGAATCTTGGATAATTTCTTTGTCATTTCCAACCAGCAACATATCATCCACATACAAGAATAGATAAATAACACAATCACCAATTAATTTAAAATACACACAATGATCTGCTTTGCTTCTGGTGAAGCCAAGTCCCCGTATAAATGTATCAAATTTCTAATACCACATCCCTGGTGACTATTTTAACCCATACAGAGACTTATTTAACTTGCATACCAATTCTTTCTTACCCTTAAATGCAAAGCCTTCAGGTTGCTTCATGTATATTTCCTCTTCTAGATCCCCATGAAGAAATGTTGTCTTCACATCCATCTGTTCTACCTCAAAATCGAAAGCATAAACAATAGATAAAAGTAATCTAATAGAAGTTACCTTGGTAACATGAGAAAAAATATCACCAAAATCAATTCCCGATGCCTGGGAATAACCTTTTACTACTAACCGAGCTTTGTATTTCTCCACCTTTCCTTCCGCATTTGTCTTCTTCTTGAACACCCATTTGCTGCCAATGGGTTTCGTTCCAACTAGCAACTCCATCAGATCACAAGCCTCATTTTTCTGCGAAGATGCCATTTCATCAACCATGGCCTCTTTCCAAAATTTTCCATCCTCTGAATCTACTACATGCTTCATAGTTCTAGGATCATTGCAAAAGTTGCATAGTTTCACGATCAGAAGTTTAGAGAGGCCCTTGAAATCGAAAAAAGGAGTGTTAATCTTAATAGGGATGACAGTTGGAAGATCAGTAGTTGCTGGATCCCAGCCCTGTCTTCTTAGCCTCCTCATTCATGCTTTTCTTTTATCCTTATCCTCCCTTAATCTGATTTGAATTTTAATTAATAATATCTAAATCTTCTGAACCCTTGTCCTTGGATATGAAATTATCCTTTTGTTTTAGTTATAACTTGGGCTATTATAAATAATACAAAAATAGCACCGTGTAATAATTTAGTCTATGAATAAATAAATAAATAAAAATGTAAATAAAATAAAAATAATAGTTTCAAGTTTTAATTAGGTTCTAGATAAGAAATTTCATTTGTGATAATAATATTTACCAATTAATTTGAATAAATAATACTTATTAATATTAATATTGATATAATGGTAAATATTAACATTATTAATAATATATTAACTAAATATGATTAAAAGAATTTAAATATATGTTATTATAGAATATATTTAATAAGATTAATATTAATAAATGGATAAACAAATAAAATATATTAAATAAAAAATATTAGTTACTTCACGTTCTAAAAATTAATTTTTACCTTATTAATAAAATAGTATATGATAATAATTATTTTACCATTAATTATACTATTATTTAAATAAATAATATTTAATATTAATATTATATTAATACTTAATTAATGAAACAAATTATATTATAACGGTAAATAAATATATTTAATATTTAGTAATATTGTTATTAACATTAATAAATAATCATTATGTAATAATATTTATATAATTATATAATAATATAAAGAGATAAATAAAATAATTAAATAAAATCTGGGTCCCTCCCCTTGGACCTGGTCAAACCTAGCTGTTAGAGATCCTATTTAACCGTCAATCAGTCAAATTTAGCTGTTGGAATGACCTGTTGTCCCTATTTAACTCGTAGCTCAGTTTGGATCTTCAACTTGTCCTGATGATGAACTACACTGGTTGGTTTGAAACACGTCGACAAATGATTTTTTTTGTGATTTTGCCGAAATTATTCTCACAAACAAGATTATGGATCACATAAGTCTAAATTCTTTAATAGTTATGCATATTTCTGAAATGTGTTGTTGGTTTAACCATCACTTTGGATTTCTCGCTAACTTGCTTTCCAGCTTGTGATGCATATTTTCTCGTGTGTTCCCTTCCAAGCCAAGTACTATTACAAGTTTCCAAGGGTGCACTCACCTCACCCTTAGTGTTTTAGAACCTCTCATGCACCTTCCTTGTCTTACTGCAGTTGTCACACCCTTGCTACCAATAGAGTTATCTTACTTACCTCTATGCGAAATCGTGGTCAAGGCATTACCGTACAACCCACTGCTAGGACTCCTACACCAAACGGTCTGAGGTCTAATTGGGACTTCTTACGAAGGAGATCCCCTGACATGTTGGTGGGTCTAGCACCGTCAACACAATAGTATGATATGATGTAAATGTTGCATTGTGCTGCATTGTAAGGCTCCATGGGAAACATGTGTTTTACTGGTTTATAAGTGTCATTGAACACCGAGAATGGTGTTCCCCCAAGGGGGAGGGGTTTGTAACATCCCTTGGTTGATTTCCTATGTAAATAAAAATAATACTAAGGTCACAAGACACATATTCCAAGATGAATGTTGGGCAAAACATAGTGATGGGTATCACTGGTGATTAATTAATGGCTATGGAAATTGGCAAAGGAAAAGTGGAAACATTGACATTTTATTTCTGAAATAAAAGAAAATAGGAGAAAAGAAAGGTGAAGGGACACATGTTTGCATGAGATTAAAATTGAAGGAAAAATCAAGGAAAATGAAGAAAGTAGAGGCCTCAATGATAAAAAGGATTATGAGGATCATTTCACATATTTTTTCAGTTTAGTATTTTGTCAGTTCATTTTTTTCCTGTCTCATCATTCTCTCATTCCTACATACTCTTGCACACTTAAATTATTCTTGGGCCATGCTTGGAGCACTCTAATTTTCACTTGGATTGGAGAAATAAGGTAAAGGAAAGCAAGAAAGCATAAGGAAACATGTGGATCAACAACTACAACTGGATTGCTTTTCTAGTAACAAGTTGCATGTGTGATTTCCTCATTGATTTATGGATGCATGGTATATGAATGTGAGTTTTTGGTTATGTGTTGTCATTGGCATGGAGGATTTACTTGATTGACAGTGGTTTTAGCCTTGCCTTGCCATTTCCTGAATATCCATGGTGTTGTGGGTTTTCCCACTTGATTTGTTTCTTATTGGTGCTCATAATTCCTTGTGGTTGTGGGTTGGAATAAACGCTCTGGAAGCCCTAGAACAACTTGGGTTGAGTTACTATTCCTAGATCCTATATTGGGAGAAATGCTGTGGAGCCCTTGGTGGGTTGAGTTACTAGTCCCTGTAGCCATGTTGGATAAACTTTGGGCATCGAATCCCCCCAATACATGTTTCGGGGCTTAAAGCCCAAGTTTTGACCAAATCCTTTTGTAAAAGTTTCATGAATTATGGGCGCAAAGCGCGAAGTCATAATAGTGTCACATGGTTGTCCGCCCTCGGTTTTGTAATGTAATGTTGGCTTAATAGATCTACCTGTTGTACCCCTGAGATAGTAGTAGGTCAGTTATCAATGCCAAAGCTTCTAAAATAATTGTTTTGGGGTTTTTGGTTTTAGTTTTGGAAGACCAATGAATGAAGACAGATGTAGAATTGAAGTAATTAATCCTTTGGGTTATATTAATATCTCAGCAAAGGGCTGCTATAAAGCCTTACACAATGATATAGGTCAAAAATAGTGGTGAGAGGAAGACAAAAAATAATATGATTATCACAGTTTCCAGACTGTAAAACAGAACAATCATAAGTAGGAAAACCTTCTAAACTATGTTCCAAAGGTTCAAGGTAGTATACTTAAGCTTACACAAGATGCTAATGTTTATTGATTTGAGGGGATTAGCTAAACAGACAGTTCATTAATCCATTCTCTTAATAGATAATCATTTCAGGAGCTTATAGGAATAAATTGAGACACAATTCTTCCTACCTAGATATCTCTATAAGTCATAAGCATATGAAGAAAAACATGATGATTGATAACTGGAAAAACTTACAGGATAACACAAACTGTGTAAAACCAAATTCAGAATCCACTGCTTTGTATTAAGGTTCCAGAAAGACTGAGTACATCAAGTGTCTATAAAAGCTTCCTTCAAAGGTGGCTTCCAAGTTCAAAGTAGAATTAACAGTCAAGACTTAACAAGCAATGAATAATGAATCTTGAACTTCAAACCAATAACAACTCGAGAAGATAGTTATTTATACAATAACGAAACTAATGAAATATCCTAAAACTTATTAAGATGTATTCTAGGAAAGGAAAGATCTTCATACAAGAAGATACGGGCAGTTGTTTAACTGCTTCTTGTTGTCCCCTTTTATTCAAGTTGTGCTAGATTTGTTGTTTGATATTTTTCCCTTTAAGCTGCTTGATTTGTTTGTATCCTTTACGCTGGTGAATTTCTTCATTTGATCTTTCATTTGATACTCTTTTAACTCTATAAATATCCTTTGACCATGCTGAGTAACCTTTACTCTGCATTTTAGGTTTTTACTGTGTTTCTCAACAGTAAATCCCTTTGGATTTGTTTTCAAACTGTATGCAGGCTTTTACTGTGTAAGACTGGAACAGAAGTCTTTACTTGCAAAACACAGAAATGTTTAAGAAAACCTAAGTGACAGAGGAGGACATCAATGGATTTATTGAGCTCGAAAGGATATTTGGAAGGAGTCTAGAGCGCATCGGAAGGTAAAACAATGGCTTTATGGTCGCAGGGGCTTATGGAGGGTTTACTGTGAATACAGGCGAAACAAAGGCAAAATGGTAATTTTTGCGTTTAAACGAAGAAACGGATTTCTTTTTGAAATGTGGGGCAAATGAACAGTGTCCATTTTGTCGTTATGCGGGAGGCGGTTTTGGTTTTCTTCGCACCACTTTATGAGGTGCGTGCAGTTTTGGGAGGGGTCCCCCAAAATAACTTGAGCATGACACGTAGCAATGGGAGGTCAGTTGAATACCACTTTTCGGGTGGGTAATGCCAGTACAGAGAGTCAACCCGAAATCGCTAAGGGTCATTGGATTTGAATGCCTTAGATCGGAGAGTGGTGAAGTGAAAGAGCAGCGTAGAGGGTCCCAACGGTTAATTATGGCGGCAATGGGCTTTATTTATGGATTAAAACTGAGATTAGCGGTTAAATGGAGGTTTAGGTTATTTCTTCATTTAAATCATAAAAACGATTTAACAAAGAAATCCTTTGCAAGACATGGTTTGGCGGATTTGAAAAAATATGATCATGAGCGGATAAATATCGTCGAGTCAGGTTTTATCGCATATCGCATTCGCAGTTTAGCGGAGGAAGGCCCATGGCAAAGGAATGCGGTAGGCACCAGACACAATGCGGAAATATATCATGGTTAATACTGCGATCAGGTCCAGGTACCCATCGCAATCACATATCACAATGGCAGAGGGTTATTACTTCATTCAGGACTTGCGATGAGGGGCAGATGCGATATGGGAATGAAATATGAAATATATTGCGTCAAGTCCTGGCCCATCGCAATCAGAGATCGCAACAGTGGGGAGAGTGGATGCAGATTGAAAGGGCTTGCGATCCGTCAGTGCAATATTTTATTAAATATATAGTTTTTTAATGAAACTAAGGGTTTCGGGGTATTTTAATAAAGGAGTTAGTATATACGGGAAAGGGAACTTTTAGGGGTTTTAATACATTAAGTTAATGTTAATATGAAAATATGAGAGGAAAGGGAAAATGTATGCGATAAGGGGAAATATAGGCAGAAAAGGGAAATATAGGTGTTAAAGGGAAATACACTAAGTATAATGCTTTTAATAAGTTATTTGCCTTCACACATATATATCAATACCTAAGCTAAACAACTTTTTGTGGGTTTTTTGGGTAAAAGGGGATTTAGCATGGGTTTTTCACTTTTCCTAGGCAAAAAGGATTTTGACCTTAGGAAAAGGGGTTTTTTATGGAAAATGGATGAATATGAATGTATGAAGGTGGGAAAGGGAAATTAGTGAATATAGGGATGAATGGGGATGAATGGGAAGTTAATTAATTGATCTAGTAGACCTTCATTTGCTTTGTGTAATTACCTCCTGGACATAGAAACATATGATAAAACATGATAAATGGACATTTTGTCCAAAAAGTCATCATACTTCTACAACCTTTCTCTACTTACCCTTTGATTATCCTATCATTTTTTCTTCACTTAATGGGTGCATTTAAGCTAGCAAACCCTTTTCCTTTCTTTTTATTTTACAAAAGCAAACTATCTAATTCTAACCTTATAACCTCCAAGGGCTCAGATTAAATTGATGAGCGCCTTATTATTCTCTACCTAACTATTGATCTGCCAAGATTAATCTGTTTGGCCAGATCTTTATTCTCTAACTATAACATCAAATTCAAAGCATGAAGCAGTCAAGATTAAACAATTTGACTATCATGGGTTGTGGCATTTATGACAAGCTGCACACAACCATTATTTTCCAGAAAAAAATAGTAGTGGCATTTAGGCTTGCTCACTTTCAGAGTTTATTTGTTTTCTTTTCTTTCTAACCTAACATTTTCTTTTTGTCTTGATTTTTTTAGGACATCTAACCTAACATTTTCTTTGATATGGACATCATCATCAAGATTTTTTCACTAACATTTTATTCACTTAACATTTTTTCAAAATATATTTTTTATTTTTTGATTATTTTATTATATCTTATCAAAACCAAAAAATGCTACAACATTGGCTCCAACTGGGGACTGCTTGCTCCTGTAGATAGTAGAGAACCTACAGATCCTTATGCCTTCTCCTCAGGCTATGGAGTCCTTGTTGTAAGAAAAATCACACTGACATCTTGAAAAGTAAAAGAAAACCGGAGTATTTACAATGAAAGCTATTTCAACTTCTTAGTATTGAATGTAATGTTTGAGAAACCTTCCATTTACAGGATAACTGGAATATATCCCCTCAAGTTTCTACAGCACAAAAGTGTTGTCACCCTTCACTTCAGCAATTGCTAAAGGTCCAAACCATAAATTGTCAAATTTGACATGCTTTCCTTTCTCTTCTCTCCTAGCATCCCATCTTAGAACTAAATCACCTTCCTTAAAGTCCCATTCCCTGGCTCTTCTGTCAAACAGGGCCTTCATCTTATTCTGATATTTCATCAATTTGTATTGAACTTCATCTCTGTTTTCATTAAGTTCAATAATCTGATTTATTCTCCTTAAAAAATCATCAGGTTCCTCTGTTGAATCTTGCAGGAATTTTCAAACAAGGAAGGCCAAATTGGTAGGGAAAATTGCATCTTTCCCATAGACTAATTGAAATGGAGATTTGTCAGTTGATCTCTTTGGAGTAATTATGTTTTCCCATACTGCATAAATCAAATATGAATCCCAGCCCTTCTTATGATCAGCTAAAGTCTTTTTTATTACCTTTACCAGACTTTTGTTGGATGACTCTGAAAGGCCATTACCTTGAGGGTAGTAAGGAGTTGAATGATGTAACAAAATCTGATATTTCTGGGAAAAGTCAATCACTTTAACACTAGAAAAAGTTGTTGCATTATCAGTGACAATTTGAGTTGGGAAACCAAATCTAGATAAGATATTCTCCTCAATAAACTTAATTACTACTAAATCAGTAGCATTTCTGACTAGAATTGCTTCCACCCATTTAGTGAAGTAGTTTGTTGCAGTGAGGATCCATCTATGTTGATTACTTGAATTGGGGAGAATCTCTCCAACAAAATCTAATACCCATTGAGAAAAAGGTGTTGAAACTATTGATGGAATGAGTGGAAGAGTTGCTAACTTTTTTTTACCAGTAAACATTTGACAAGGAACACAACCTCTGACCTTTGCCCCTACTTGTAAGAATAATGTGGGCCAATAAAATCCTCCCCTCAGAATCTTGTATGATGTTGCTCTCCAAGAATAATGTCCCCCACAAAATCCTGTATGAAATTGATCAATGATTCTTCAGTTTCTGATTTTGTTAAACATAATAACAAAATATTCAGTGGATCTTTCCAGTATAAATTTGCATTTATAATGCAGTACTTTACTGATTTTAACTTAATGGTTTTACACTGGGTTTTCGAGAATGATGCTTGACACTCAAAATGGATCAAGAAATTTACAATATTTTTATACCAGTTTAACAACAAGAATTTTTCATCAATGTGTGTAGGACTAATCTGCTCTGAAGGTAGAGGTTCTTGTGGACTCTACCCTTTAGGATGAAGGGAAGGTTCTTTTGGATTCTCCCCTTCTGCAAGGACAGAAGGTTCTTGTGTATTCTTCCCTTGAGCATGAAAGGAAGGTTCTTGTGTATTCTTCCCTTCTATTTCTAAAACAGAATTGATTCCAAGTACTTTGCAGTTGGATTCAGCTAGAAGCTTGGCTAATCCTTGACCTTTTACTAGCTTGGTAATATTGATAGTTAGATCAAACTCCAAAATTTGAGTGATCCATCTACCTCTTTTTCCACCAGTGTCTGGTTGGGTTAGGACAATTTTCACAACACTATTGGGGACATAAGCAGTAATAGGTGAATGTAAGACATACATTCTGAATGATTTTAGGGCTTGAACGAGGGCATAGGCTTGCTTCTCAATGATGTCATACTTAAGCTCACAATCTCTCACAACCTTGCCGAAAAAGGCTATGGGTTGGTCACGGGAATCTTCATTTTTCTGTAATAGAATGGCAACAAGGGTTGTCTCAGAGGCAAAAGAGAAAATACTAAATGGCTTAGTATAATCAGGGCTGGCTACGGTGGGAGCTTCAGAGATAGCCCTTTTTATTTGTTCAAATGCATGCCTAGAAGAGGGAGTCAATTTGATTTCATGGTCCTTTTAGAGCATGACAGTTATATCTTTTACAATCTATGCATAATCTGTAAACCTCCTTAGAAAATTGATCTTGCCTAGAAAAGCTTGAATCTCCTTCATGTTTCTAGGTAAGGCCAATGTTTCAATGGCAGATACTCATTTGGGATCAATTACTACTCCCTCCTTTGAAATAATATGAACCAACAGTTTTCCTTCTTTGACAACAAACAAGGATTTCTTAGGGTTCAATGATATTCCAAACTTTCTACACCTGTCAAAAACCTTCATCAAGTGCTTTAGGTGTTTCTGATCAAATTTAGAAAAAACAGTTATGTCATCAAGATAAATAACCAAAATTTTATTTACCTGACCCATAAAAGCTATGTCCATAGCTCTCTAAAATGTTCCTCCAGCATTGGTTAAGCCAAATGGCATCCTAGTGTACATGAACACACCCCAGGTTGTAGTAAAGGTTGTCTTCTCTTTGTCTGTTGTATCAACATTCACCTGATTGTAACCTGAAAAACCATCAAGCATAGAAATTCTTTGTGCTCTTGAAACCATTTGAAGTAAGTGATCCATTTTGGGCAAAGGATAATTATCTTTTAATGATGCCTTTTTAAAATTTCTAAAATCCACATAGAGTCTTATTTCTCCATTTTTCTTTCTAACAGGAACTAGATTTGCAACCCAATTAGAATATCTAAGAGGGAGGATGATCTAAACATCTAGCATTTTCTTAATCTCCCTTTCTACAGTTGGTAGAAGGGATGGATTTATCCTTCTAAGTTCCTTATTGATAAGGTTTTGCTTCTGGCTTCAAAGGAATCTTATGATGTATTAATGAAGTATCATAGGTCTTTACATTAGCATAAGTCCAAGCAAAAACATCCTTATAATTTTGCAGTAACTTAATATATTGAGCTTTGATCTAAGGGTCTAGAGATGCACATAATTTGATGTTTTTGATATCTTCGTTAGTTCCAATGTTAATCTCTTCTATGTCATCTTTTGAAGAAATGGACTGAGGGTTTCGAAGGACATCATTTTGATCAAACAATTTTTCTGAAGGAATTAGTCCTTTTGGAATAAAATTGTTAGATAATTGAATAATGTCATGATTAGCAATTTGGGTTTTGAAATCTGAAGTATCATTTTCATCTACATTTTCATTTATTTCAGTTCTATCATCATCAATTTGTAGAAATGAAAAATCATCTATTACCTGTAGAAATGTTTTCAAATGTTCATCATCTTCAAATATTTGCCAATGTTTCAAATTATCTGGGATAGATGGCCTATATGTGACTTGTATCTGATAGAGTACATCAGTATGATCAGGAATTTTAAAAGAGCTAGCACAGACAGCTAAGGCATCTGAATATTTTGATCTCTGGGAATATGAGTCAAATTAAAAGAATCAAAGAAGTTTTCAATTGAATCCCATACTTCATTTCGGTAGGATCTAAGTCTAGGGTGCTTGGTCTGGCAAGCATTTCTTACTTTCCTAACAATCAGTTCTGAATCAGTAAAAACGATTAAGTTTTGAACTTTTAAGATTTTGGCTAATTGCAATCCTAAAAGGAAAGCTTCATATTCAGCAACATTATTGGTAACTTCAAAATCTAATTTACATGATTGGGTTATATTTTCTTTTTCAGGTGAAATTAAAACTACTCCAGCTCCTGCCCCATCTTTTGTGCAAGATCCATCAAAGAAAAGTTTCCAAATATCAGTTTGGTTTGGTTCAGGACTTTCAACTACTTCTTCAATTTTGACTTGAGTTTTATGTTGATTTGAAGTGAGTTGAAAACAACCAAAGTCTTGATCTATTGCATAAATTGGATGGTTCCTTGACTGGTCAGTTTTACAAATAGTATGTACAAATCTTACCTCTCTATATAATCTTAATTTCTCTCCTCCGTAAATAGGAATAGTAGCATATGACATATCCATCTGTAGAGTTCCCCCTAATTTGGCACAGCAAGACCTAGAAAGGAGAATTCCAAACTTGGGAGGGATATCTGTGACAACAATATCAAGTACTACACTTTTCACTGGAATTTGGGCAAGGGTAACCACTAGATCCTTGATCAATCCCAAACAAGGCACCTTTTTAGAATCAAAGGTGTACAGGTCATGGTAGGATCTAGTTATGTCGAGTTTCAAATGATCCATGATAGATTTTGGCATAAGGTTGTGTGATGCTCTTGAATCAAGCATAGAATTATACAACATGGAATCATTTGTTTTAACATTTACATAGAAAGGAGGCACTATCTCATCTATCATGTCTGAACAAGGGCCAAAAACTATTGCTGGTTTTTCATCTTGCAGACTTATGACATCACCTTCAACATCAACCGAGGTATTTTGTATCCATTTTGTGACTTGGCTCTTGTAACCAGGGTTTTTAGAAATTTATGACAGTGGAATTGGGATCTTAACCCTCTCTAATTCTTTTTCAACATTAAATGTAGTCAAAATGTTTTTACATCTTGGGTAGTATCTATTGACTGATCTAAGGGCTGAATAAGAGTTGTTTGAGCTTCAACATTTTTGGTACATGGTTCAATTATTAGAGTTTCCTTTGGAGGTCTCCCAGGACCAAGCCTAGGCCTAAGATCATACCCCTTGTTTAATTCTGCAATTAAAAATTCAGAGAAAGCATGATATTTAGAGACTTGTGAAGATTCCTGATCTTCTTGAACCTGATTTTGTTGTGAGAGAGGAATGATGGTTGTTTGATTGGAAGAAGAATCCATACTATTAATATCTTCAGTAATTGTCATAGTATTATCATCAAGTTGTTGATCATCTATCAATAAAGGAGTAGGAACCTGTTGATCATTGCTAGGCGTCTGAAGAATTTGTAGTGGTGGATTTCTTTTATACTGACCTTGATTTTGGTTTTGAGGTCTAGTAATTGTTTGTTGTATTGTCCTAGGTTGGGTCTCAATCTTTGAAATCTTATTTGATAGGTTTATAAGAAGAGATGTTATTTCATCTATTTTTTAGTCTTCTGATTTAGTCTTAGAGGAACTAGAGGCTTCTTGAACAGATTTGAGTTTTCTTTGAGCCTTTTCTTCATTAAGTTTTAAAGAAGTTGAGGCTACCCTGTTTGCTTCTACTTCTATAGCGTTTTTTTTCATATCTTCAAGAGTTCTTGAAGTTCTCTCTCGTAGCATAACAGCAAAGTCATCATCAAAAGCTTTAGAAAATATAGACTTAGCTGCTGCTACAGGGGCCTTACAATCAGCAGGCATTTTGTGATAGAGTTTATTGAATCTTTTGATAAAATCTAATACTAGTCCACTGAAGTTCCTTTTAAGCTCTTCAAATTCTGTAAGGAAGTAAAGAGGATCCTTTTTCACACCCCATTGATTTTTAAATATGGTTGTAAGCTCTTCCCAGATTCTAATGGAAGCTGCTGGTAACTGCCTAAACCAAATCCTCACATTTCCTTCAAGTGACTATACAAACAATCTCATATAAACATTTTCTTGTTCAACATTCATGTTGTCTGCAAAGTCTAGGAAAGCTTGAAGATGGTCTTCAGCTAAGGGACCAGTTTCTCCATTGTACTTAGGAAGGTATTTTAAGTATCCACCTGGGAATGCATCAAGGTTATTAGGTAAGACTAAGGCATCATATCTAACCTGTACAATAGGTCAGAAATCCATGACAGCAGGTGGTGTATGAGGTTGTCCAGGTGGAGTATGAGATGTTTGTGTGGATGTAGAGGATGAAGAAGAAGTAGAGGAAGAAGATGGTGATTTACGGGTTGATGAACTAGTTGGAGGTGAAGGAGGAGGAGATCTCCTGAAAGACTTCAAAGGAGTCCTAAGAACTAACTTTGGGACCTGTAAAGGAATACCTTCTTTTGTTTCAATGAGAGGATTGGAATATATAGAGAAATTCTCCTCAGATTGTTTAGAAGAATAAGCTTCAGGTTGGTCAAAAATGGAAGGAAAATGATAGGTGGTAGGGGATATGAAATCTATGGGTTTATACTCTGGTAGATTAACACCCAAATCAGATTCATTTTTAGGTGATCCTAGTGGTAATGTGGGTATTGGATGAAATTCTAATGAATGAATAAAGTGGGTTGACTTAAAATCAACTCCTTTATTTATAAGTTTAGCAATCCTAGGTGATAAATGGGAGTAATCAGGATCAGAAGGGATATTACTATAGGGGTCAAATGATTCTAATTCTTCAGACTGTAAGACTGAAGAAGAAGAAGAAGATGGTTGGTGTCGCCTTTTAGAACTGGTTTTTTTTAGAAGCCTTCCAGGATCTGACAGAGGACTAACTATGTCAGCTTCTGAACGAGATCTGGTATGTTTAAAAGGTGTCAACTTGGGAGTGTGGAGTCACCTAGGTGAATGATTTTAACCTTTCTAGACATTTAATCACCTTTAAAGGAAAAGAATGAATGAATATCGTTGTTCCAAGGGAAACTTAAATGAAATTTGAATCCCCGGCAGCGGTGCCAGTATGATGTTATACCTTTGAGATAGTAGTAGGTCAGCTACCAATGCCAGAGCATCTAAAATAATTGTTTTGGGGTTTTTTGTTTTAGTTTTGGAAGACCAATGAATGAAGACAAATGTAGAAATGAAGTAATTAATCCTTTGGGTTATATTAATATCTCAGCAAAGGGCTACTATAAAGCCTTACACAATGATATAGGTCAAAAATAGTGGTGAGAGGAAGACAGAAAATAATATGATTATCATAGTTTCCAGACTGTAAAACAGAACAATCATAAGTAGGAAAAACTTCTAAACTACATTCCAAAGGTTCAAGGTAGTATACTTAAGCTTACACAAGATGCTGATGATTTATTGATTAGAGGGGATTAGCTAAATAAACAGTTCATTAATCCATTCTCTTAATAGATGATCACTTCATGAGCTTATAGAATAAATTGAGACACAATTCTTCCTACCTAGATATCTCTATAAGTCATAAGCATATGAAGAAAAACATAATGATTGATAACTGGAAAAACTTACAGGATAACACGAACTGTGTAAAACCAAAATTAGAATCCACTACTTTGTATTGAGGTTCCAAAAAGACTGAGTACATCAAGTGTCTAGAAAAGCTTCCTTCAAAGGTGGTTTCTAGGTTCAAAGTAGAATTAACAGTCAATACTTAACAAGCAATGAACAATGAATCTTGAACTGCGAACCTATAACAACTCGAGAAGAGAGTTAATTATACAATAATGAAACAAAGGAAATATCCTAAAACTGATTAAGATGTATTCTAGGAAAGGAAAGATCTTCATAAAAGAAGATAGGGGTGATTGTTTAACTGCTTCTTGTTGTCCCCTTTTATTCAGGTTGTGTTGGCTTTGTTGTTTGATATTTTTCCCTTTAAGGTGCTTAATTTGTTTATATCCTTTACGCTGGCGAATTTCTTCATTTGAACTTTCATCTGATACTCTTTTAACTTTGTAAATATCCTTTGACCCTACTGAGTAACCTTTACTGTGCATTTCAGGTTTTTACTGTGATTTTCAACAGTAAATCCCTTTAGATTCGTCTTCAAAATATATGCAGGATTTTACTGTGTAAGCCTGGAACAAAAGTCTTTACCTGCAAAACACAGAAATGTTGAAGAAAACCTATGGGATAGAGGAGGACATCAATGGATTTATTGAGCTCGAAAGGATATTTGGAAGGAGTCCAAAGTGTATCGGATGGTAAAATAATGGCTTTATGGTCGCAGAGTCTTATGGAGGGTTTACTGTGAATACAGGCGAAACAAAGGCAAAATGGTAATTTTGCGTTTAAATGGAGAAACGGCTTTCTTTTTGAAATATCGAGCAAATGAACAGTGTCCATTTTGTCGTTATGCGAGAGGCAGTTTTGGTTTTCTTCGCACCACTTTATGAGGCACAGGCGGTTTTGGGACGGGTCACCCGAAATAACCTGAGCATGACATGTAGCAATGGGAGGTCAGTTGAATACCGCTTTTCGGGGGGGTAATGCCCGTACAGAGAGTCAACCCAAAATCGCTGAGGGTCGTTGGATTTGAATGCCTTAGATCGGAGAGTGGTGAAGTGAAAGAGCGGCGTAGAGGGTCCCAGTGGTTAATTATGGCAGCAACGGGCTTTATTTATGGATTAAAACTGAGATTAATGGTTAAATAGAGGTTTAGGTTATTTCTTTGTTTAAATCATAAAAACGATTTAACAAAGAAATCCTTTGCAAATCATGGTTTGGCGGATTTGAAAAAAATATGAACACGGGCAAATAAATGTCATTGGGTCTAGTTTTATCGCATATCGCATTCGCGGTTTAGCGGAGGAAGGCCCATCGCAAAGGAATACAATAGGGGCCGAATGCGACGCGGAAATATATCATGGTTAATACTGCAATCGGGTTCGGGTACCCATCGCAATTGCATATCGCAATGGCAAAGGGTTATTACTTCAGTCGGGACTTGCGATGAGGGGTGGACGCGATATGAGAATGAAATATGAAATATATTGTGTCGGGTTCAGTCCCATCGCAGTCAGAGATTGCAACGGTGGGGAGAGTGGATGCACGTTGAAAGGGCTTGCGATCCGTCGATGCGATATTTTATTAAATATATAGTTTTTGTAATAAAACTAAGGGTTTCAGGGTATTTTAATAAAGGAGTTAGTATATACAGGAATGGGAACTTTTAGGGGTTTTAATACATTAAGTTAGTGTTAATATGAAAATATGATCGGAAAGGGAAAATATATGCAATAAGAGGAAATATAGGTGGAAAATGGAAATATAGGTGGAAAATGGAAATACACTAAGTATGATGCTTTTAATAGGTTATTTTTCTTCACAAATATATATCAATACTTAGGCTAAACAACTTTTTGTGTGTTTTTTGGGTAAAAGGGGATTTAGCATGGGTTTTTCACTTTTCCTAGGCAAAAAGGATTTTGACCTTAGGAGAAGGGGTTTTTTTTGGAAAATGGACGAATATGAATGTAAGAAGGTGGGAAAGGGAAATTAGTGAATATAGGGATGAATTGGGATGAATGGGAAGTTAATTAATTGATCTAGTAGACCTTCATTTGCTTTGTGTAATTACCTCTTGGACATAGAAACATATGATAAAACATGATAAATGTACATTTTCTCCAAAAAGTCATCATACTTCTGCAACCTTTCTCTACTTACCCTTTGATTATCCTATCATTTTTTCTTCACTTAATGGGTGCATTTAAGCTAGCAACCCCATTTCCTTTCTTTTTATTTTACAAAAGCAAACTATCTAATTCTAACTTTATAACCTCCAAGGGCTCAGATTAAATTCATGAGCGCCTTATTATTCTCTACCTAACTACTCAAGATTAAATTGTTTCGACATATTTTTATTCTCCAACTATAACATCAAATTTAAAGCATGAAGCAGTCAAGATTAAACAGTTTGACTGCCATGGGTTATAGAATTTATGACAAGCTGCACACAACCATTATTTTGCAGAAAAAAATAGTAGTGGCATTTAGACTTACTCACTTTCAGATTTTATTTGTTTTCTTTTCTTTCTAACGTAGCATTTTCTTTTTGTCTGATGTTGTACCTCTGAGATAGTAGTAGGTCAACTACCAATGCCAGAGCATCGAAAATAATTGTTTTGGGGTTTTTGGTTTTAGTTTTGGAAGACCAAAGAATGAAGGCAGATGTAGAATTGAAGTAATTAATCCTTTGGGTTATATTAATATCTCAGCAAAGGGCTACTATAAAGCCTTACACAGTGATATAGGTCAAAAATAGTGGCGAGAGGAAGACAAAAAATAATATGATTATCACAGTTTCCATACTGTAAAACAGAAAATTATAAGTAAGAAAACCTTCTAAACTACGTTCCAAAGGTTCAAGGCAGTATACTTAAGCTTACACAAGATGCTAATGAGTTATTGATTAGAGGGGATTAGCTAAACATACAGCTCATTAATCCATTCTCTGAATAAATGATCACTTCAGGAGCTTATAGGAATAAATTGAGACATAATTCTTCCTACCTAGATATCTCTATAAGTCATAAGCATATGAAGAAAAACATAATGATTGATAACTGGAAAAACTTACAGGATAACACAAACTATGTAAAACCAAATTCATAATCCATTGCTTTGTATTAAGATTCCAAAAAGACTAAGTACATCAAGTGTCTAGAAAAGCTTCCTTCAAAGGACAACTAACCTAACATTTTCTTTGATATGGACATCATCATCAAGATTTTTTCACTAACATTTTATTCACTATTATTATGTCCATATCCTAACTTAACATTTTTTCAAAATATATATATATATATGACTATTTTATTCTACTTATCAAAACCAAAAAATGCTACAACACTTCCCATGGTCCGCGGACCATAGGATTGTATAGATAGAGCAAGGCTCTAAGTGTAGAGAAGAAGAACAACATAAGAGCATGAGAAGTCTAAGTGATTGAGTCAAAGGGTAAAGTGTGTCTTTGGGTCATAGGGTAGGAAAAGGCTCTGTAGCTGAGTGCGTAGAGGCCTAGTAGTGTGCAGCTGAGTAGGCATACCCCTGCAGCTGAGTGCGAAGGGCAGGTCAAGTCTGTAACCATTGGAAGAATCAATAAAGAGAAGTTTACCATATTTCTGTGTATCTTTTCATGTTTTAATGTATGATTGGGTATAATTCACAAGTATATTGTTTATTTGTTGCACGAACTCATATGAATGTTTTGTATAAATAAATATAACGTAAGATATCCAAGTACACGAAGGTAATTAATTGGTATAGGAAGCTAAGTAAGATCTCGAGTAATATTGCAGAACGTTGCTCTAGCATCTTGGAAGCTCCTCAACCCCTGGTTAGGGTTGCACGAAGGGAGTATATCAAGACGTGAGGAACAGGAAATTGCATGAAGTGACCTGCATGCAGGGATGAACAGTTGGACCAGTTGAACCTCTCAGACATCTCAAGGGTGCGGAAAACTAGTTCCAGCACCCTCGCATACTACTTTGGGTGAGACCTCAGTCCGTGCACCACGGACTGTTGCCGAAAGGGCCAGTAGTACAGGGATTTGTTTAGCTAATTAACTCTGAACCTGGGTCAAGCCCCAACAAGCCAACAAATGGTTCCGTTGCCAGGATCGAGATCTACATAGAGATGTATAATGTCGTATCACTGGAATCCGACAAAGAAAGGAATTGAAGATTGGTTGGATAGGAATATCCACGAGTTTGCGATGCAAGAAAACGGGAATCCACGATTGTCAAAGGAAGAGTGGTTAGACTACTACTTATATATAGAGATCCACGAAATTTTCTTTGCATCTTCCCCACTGAGTTATATGAGTGGATCGTGAAGCTAGCAGATAGCTAAGGAAGGTGTAAAATCGAAAGACCTATTGTGTGGACTCCAGAATTAGTGCACAGACTGGAAGCATCAGAAGATAATATCATGCACAATGTCGATCACTGGCTTGATTGGATCATAGGAGGATTCATCACCGAATTCACGGTAGATACTTCAGTCAGTTATAGCGAGGCAGAACGACGCTTCCTCAAAGGACCGCGAGGAAAGTACGTTAAATATTTGAACACTTGGATTAGGACGCTACTGTGTGAAAAATGTGTTATGTGAATAAATTGTTGTTTGGGGCTACACAAAGTGGGAGAATTTATAGAAATGAATGTAGCACAAAACTAGGAACTAGCCTCTTAATTTCACCTCTACGAGGGGGCGAAGAAGAGCTCATGAAGGTCTCGCCAAGAAGTGCGATCAATCTGATAAGGAAAAGAATTTCATGCATACCACCCCCACCCACACCACCGCTAGTTTCACCGTCTTCACCCCCGTCTTCGCCCATACCACCTCCGCCACCACCGCGAAGTAGTATGGAAAGAGCGATAAAGTTGTCAGTATTCAAGGGAGTAGGGAATTAAGATCCGAACCAGTTTTGGTTCGTGATAAGAGTTGTATGGGAAGCACAGGGAGTCATGGATGACAATATAAAGAAGGAAACGTTGGTCAGTGCTCTGCAGGATCGCGTGTTGACTAGGTACATTAAGCATTCCAATGACAATCTGAAGGCGGGGATCGCGGATATCCAAGCTATGCTAAACAAAGAATTTAGCAGCCCAAAGATAGAGGCACAGTCAATCATTAGGTTCAAGGAAATCACAATGCTACCAGGTGAAACCCCTTGGGAGTTGGATCAAAGACTGAGGTGCACAATTCGTGAAGCTAACATGATGTTAACAGATGGGAAACACCGCGAATGGTTTGTAGCATCGTTAACGCCGCACCTACGAAATGCATTGTCACAACAGAGGCTAACCACTCAGGGCAAGGCCTTGGAGGTCGCGATGAGATTGCACAAGACCCCGACATAAGATCCCAACCTGGGAGTTCAATAGATTCACGCGCAGTTGAAAAATTTTTGCCTTGAAATGCAGAGTTTGAAACAAGATAGGACAACCCACCTAGACATGCGTGATGAGGTATGGTGCGTAAAATGCAAGGGCCAGGGGCACGACAAGGACCACTGCCTGGTGTTTACAAATTACCTTGCAGGAGGAGGGCCAATGCCATTAAGACCAAAGGTATAAGCCATTAGGACCGAGCGTGGCGCCTGCACTATTTTTCAGATAGGAGGAAACCATGCTACAGATAACTGCCATCTATTACAGAAGTATACGCAGAATTCACAGTAGTTGTTTTGTAATTTCTGTAGGTCAGTGGGACATGATGACCGCACCTATAGAAGTTATGAGCTGATGATGGATCAAACTCCTACCTACAGAGTTCAGGCCGAAATGCGGCCCCTCGATCAAAACACGGGAATGGAGCGCACAAGATTTCAGGGGTGCGAACGAGGCTGAGATGGAGGGGGACCAGGAAGAGTTCGCGCACAGCTTATATGTTATAATTGCGGAGGGCCATGGCATTATGCCCATGATTGTATGAATCCAACGTGACCCTCACGCTTGTATTGTACGTTGTTTGATCATGAGACGAAGGATCGTCCCACACTGATAGCGAGGTTGCATGATAAAGGAGCACTCCAACCTCCCCTGACTCAGAACCTGCAAATGACGAGGTCTGAGTCGCGCAAGGAAGACCCTAATGTAAATATCATGCTCCAGAGTGGAATTACAACAAGGGATGACAAAGGCAAGCAGCCTGAAGAAAGTACCTAGGTTCGCAAGGCTCCAACGAAGGAACCACAAATTGATTTGGAGCACGCTAAGGAGACCTTCATGGGAGCTAAGAGGAGCTTCGCTAATGCCTCCACTTCAGGAAGTAAAGACAGACTGGAGTAGGAAATGGACCCATCAATGCTCACTACTTTCTTAGAGACATGCATGAACTATTGTGCGACAGCAAGGTTGTAAAGGGGCTAGAAGAACTCATAACTAGATGCGTTAGGACCGCGCATAGTCCGGAAGCTCGGAAAGCATACGAAATGAACAGGAAGGAAGATGAGTTTAACCGCACATATTGGGGAATATGAGATGGAATAAGTAATTATGGATCTAGGATCAAACGTGAACATCCTACCAAAGAAAACATGGGAGCTCATGGACAGGCATGTGCTGCAATGGTCTCCTATCCAATTGCGAATAATGAACCAGCAAAAGATCCTACCTTTGGGGAGATTACAGGGAATCACAGTAGATATCAAAGGAGCAAGCGCGCTAGCAGATTTTGAAGTGATAGAGATTCTTGATGACAGTAATCCCTACCCTGCGCTATTGGGAATAGATTGGGCCACTGACATGAATGGAGTGATAAATCTGAAGAAGCGCAAGATGATTTTTGAGAAAAAGTCTCTACGCATAGTGGTACCTTTAGACCCTGCAGAAGGATTGTGCTACACGGAGCCAGTGCGTGACTACAACAGTGACGATGATCTGGATTGCATCTACAAGATAACCGCGTGGGAGGAAGACTAGGTAAACCGAACTGTAGATGGTCGAATCTCATGGGAGTGCGAAAGCTCCTACACATCAGATTCTGATGAAGGGATAGAATGATGGTAGAACTGGTTACATGAGGTAACCACGCTAAACTGTAACATGATGACGATATCACTTCATTGCATAGCAACAAAGCTAAGAGATCTACCTATGTATGACGGGTTAAGTGAGGTGGATGACTTCTAGATCAAATTTGAAAGAGAAGTGTCGGAACAACAATGCTTTGACAATCTGAAATGGGTACTATGAGCTATAACCACAAGGTGGTGGGGTATGCACCAAAGAAGTTTTGAGGACTGGCGCAACTGCAGAAGAATGATGCACACACGGTTTGGGAAGCCTCAGATACGATTAACAGACAATATTGTCAGACAAAATGGTCCGCGCACCCACCTATCCAGGTGGATACATGCATATGGTGTGAAACCTGCACGAATGCACATAGTCCTCGCAGTAGGAGACACGATCAGTAAGCAAGTGCGGGCAAGGAAATGGCACGAACGACCCCTCCGGTTGGGACCACGGAATGTGGAAAGACCAAGTACGCAGAAGCCTTTAAC
Organism: Pinus taeda; assembly: GCA_000404065.3. Lineage (NCBI taxonomy): Eukaryota > Viridiplantae > Streptophyta > Pinopsida > Pinales > Pinaceae > Pinus > Pinus taeda. Next base: position 294,874 of record APFE030974664.1, on the reverse strand, counting down.
AAAGTACGTGAAGCGTTGAACAAGGTCCACAATGTGGAGCGAACTGACTGGGACCTGCGTGCACCAACGATTCTATGGGCTTATAAGACCGCGTGCAAGAACCTGACTGAGCAGGCATCGCCAAGGCTGGAGTGTAAAGAGAACATTGTAAGCCCTATAGTACATGAAAAGCTTAGACTGCACATGATAACACCGGTAGATACGACGATTCGCGAAACCTTGGAAGAAGAAATCCAACAGGGAAATTCTAGGCTCTAAGAACTTGAGAAAGAAAGGGTACGGTTAAGGAAGAAAAGCACTCTGGTAGACATGGAAGTCAAGAAGCTAGAGGACAAGATAAAGGAATATTTTATCGATAAAAATACCAAGGTGATAGGATAGGATTCACACAATCATGCTAACAAGTTTGAGGACTATCGTTGTGAATTGATCAGTCTGATGCCTTGGCTCGAACCGCACATTACTAACCGAATCAACAAGGGTAGCGCGTTGCAGATGATAAGGTGTGCGACGCCACCCGCAACAATAAAAGGTGGGTATTTTCCAGGCAAAGTGAATGACAGCCGATTAAATCCCTACATTGGTGGCTCGGATATCTGACTAGCCGGTAAAAGCACAGTATTCACGCTCCAGGGATCCAAAAGAAGGCGCGAGACTATAAAAAAATGCAGGGGATATAGGCATAGATGTAGAGAAGCACTTCCGACACCGCGGTCTCGGAACAACGCGTACAGTAGATCCAGCAAGCAGCAGCTCAGTGCACTGTCGATCTTGTAGCAATTCGAGTCGAATTGGAAGGACTCCGCACGAAGATCTCCGCGTCAACAGAGTGACTCGAGGGCAAGTCATGATGTTTGTGTTAGGGGCATGTTAGGCATGGAATCCCCCTAAGGCATGTTTTGTGCCTTAAAGCCCAATTTTGACCAAATCCTTTTGTAAAATCTCCGCAAATTGTTGGCGCGGAGCGCGAAGTCATAATAGAGTCGCAGGGTTGTCCACCCTCAGTTTTGTAATGTAATGTCGGCTTGATAGATCTACCCATGGTCCATGGACCATGGGATTGTATAAATAGAGAAAGGCTCTAAGTGTAGATAAGAAGAACAACATAAGAGCATGAGAAGTCTAAGTGATTGAGTCGAAGTGTAAAGTGTGTATTTGGGTCGTAGGGTAGGAAAAGGAATTGCAGTTGAGTGCGCAAAGGCCTAGTAGTCTGCAGCTGAGTACACGGACCCCTACAGCTGAGTGCGTAGAGGCCTAGTAGTCTGCAGTTGAGTGCACGAACCCCTGCAGCTGAGTGCGCAGGGCAGGTCGAGTCTATAACCATTGGAAGAATCAACAAAGAGAAGTTTACCATATTTATGTGTATCTTTTCATGTTTTAATGTATGATTGGGTATAATTCGCAAGTATATTGTTTATTTGTTGCACGAACTCATATGAATGCCTTGTATAAATAAATATAACATAAGATATCCAAGTACGCGAAGGTAATTAATTGGTATAGGAAGATAAGTAAGATCTCGGGTAATAGCGCAGAATGTTGCTCTAGCAGCGCAGAAGCTCCTCAACCCTTGTTTAGGGCTGCGCGAAGGCAGTATATCAGGACGTGAGGAATAGGAAAGTGCGTGAAGTGACCTGCGCACAGGGACGAACATTTGGACTAGTCGAACCTCTCAGACATCTCAAGGGTGTGGAAACCTGGTTCTAGCACCCTCCCATACTACTTCGGGTGAGACCTTAGTCTGCGCTTCACAGACTCTTGCCAAAAGGGCCAGTAGTATAGGGATTCGTTTGGCTAATTAAATCTAAACCTGGGTCAGGCCCCAACAAGCCAACAATAAACGCTTTGGAGCCCTGGAAGGCTATGGGTTGAGTTACTAGTTCATGGAGCCCTAGAAAACTTGGGTAGAGACCGATCTAGTTGGTGTTAGTGATATCCAACCGTGAGGTGGAATCAATGGTTGAGGGTTGAGGTGGTTTGGAATCTAGAATCCCTAGTTTGGTTTTGTTTGGTTAATTCCATGAGATCTCGCATTCATTCTTAGAATATGGCACAGGGGTGATTGTTTGAAAGAGAGATTTGGTTTAGCCAAATCTATGGTCGGTTGGTACGTGGAAGTCCTTGACTTGATTGTTATTTTCATATTTTAATATGATACATTTCCTTAGGGTGATCTATGAGTAATTGTAGTGATTATATTAGTGATATTATGGTTGAGTTTCCATGGTTTATATGTTGTTTATTTTATGGTTATATGTTGTTTATATGATGTGTATATTCTATGGCTCATGTCATGAATTGTTTATCTATTGATCGATTGGTGAATGTATGGACTAATAAGTGTTGTTGCAACTATGTGGAGAGGGAATATGGCCTTCTCAGTGATTCTCAGATGAATCTTAGACTTGTATGACCAAATATGCATTCATGACCTGTAGCTTACATTTTTTCCATGTGTTCAACGAAATGTTTATTATGTTGTAGGGAGTTTAAGTCAAGTTTTACCTTCAATTTTGAATGTTTAGACTTGTTTTCAAGTCATTTATGATTTTGAGAAGTATCAGGAAGTTCTGGGAAGTGGTCTGGAGGCTAAGAATTTTGAATATCTTAGAATCATTCTTTGTTTAGTTGATATTCTTGATTTTGTTGATGATGATAAAATTTTGGAAGAGATTTGTTGAGGCCTTGTGTGTCAGACACATTTCCTGGGAGGACATCTGGTTGGCACTGTGTGTTGATGTCTAGTTCCAAAAGTAGGGAGGGTGGCATTGGTCATGGAGCTCTAACCTTGGATACGCACATAGATCCGTGGGTTGATGGTTAGCAAGTAAGCCTGATGGTACCTAGAGATGTTGAAATATTTAGTCCATCTTAGTCCCACTTGGATAGATGTCCCTAATCAAGAATCTAGTCCCTGGCATTGCGGTGCCTAAACTGTTGAGAGACCTTGGATAGATTTCCCTAGTCAGGAATCTAGTCCATGACATTATGGTTCCTAAACTCTTCACAATTCATATAGTTTGAGATCTTCCATATGAATACCTCCCTAATTAAGAGGGGGTGTTGAAAAATGTAACTAGGTTCGGTCTTCATAAAATTTATTTATCAAAAGAATTTTTATTATTGTTATAATGACTTATTAAAGCATGGGTTTCATGCTTGGTTCATAATTTTATTAGTAAAAGTTCCCACTATGGACTTCAAGGATTAATAAAGAGTCATTAGAGTCATCGTATATTTTATGAGACCCTTCTTAGGCTTTTAAACAATGTACAAAGAATTATTTTTAAGTAAAAAATGAATTATGTAACCTCCACACCAAGTCAGGCTCCAAAAGATCAAGTCGGCCTCAAGGAAGGAAATTCGAGCTCATTGGAAGGTTATATATACAAGGCAATTTGACTTCATTTGGAGTATCTTACTCTCACACACATAGTTTAATATCTAAAGCTGGAAGTTGGACGTTGGGAAAAGTACGAAGGTGAAAGAGGCCAAACTTGAGTGTGAATTTGGTCAAGGAGCAAGGGAAGAACAAAATTGAAGTTTTGGTGTCTCTCTCTCTCTCATGTGGGCTAGTTTAGGAGATCAAAGTTGAACTTATTGTTGATGTAGGAAGCTGCCAAGTCGAAGTTGCTAGGGTCGATGAGTTGTTGCTGCTAGGTCAAAGGTTGGATCGAAGAAGGAGAGGTTGGCTTGGTGTGGAGGAGGTCTTTTTCTAGGTTGAAGAGTCTCAAGTAAAATTATTGAAGAGATTTTGACTAGGTTTCCCCCTAGATAGGGGTTTTTCCCTGGCAGAGTGCCTACATCTTGTGTCTTGTTTTTTTTCATGCACTCATAATTTGGTAATTTCTTGATAAAAGATAATATAAAAAAAATAAGTGAAAGAAGCCAACATAATTCACAAGTAATTATCAAGAAAAGAGAAATATAACCCTAATCCTACTGACTTTTATTTCAACAGCTTCTCCATGATACTTTCACAATATAAATTATTACCAATAAAAAAATCCAATTATTCTCAATGAAACCATGTAAACAAGCATATAATAAATCAATCATGAAACCAACATTCATGGATTTAGATGGTAATTAAGGGAAGTAAAAGCATAATTTATAGATCCATTTGTATTGAATCAATAGTGACAATGTAGTACATAAAATTGTTTTACCTTAGGTCTAAAAGTGGTCCTTCCTAGCTTATGTCCTTGGTCTCTCCTTGGACCTCTCTCAAAAATTCCCCATAATATACTTATTTCCATTTTTTTCCCTTATTTCCCTTAGCTTAGCCTTCATTATATACATGGAGGAGAGATAGTCTTAATATGAGTAGATGTGAATAAGTTTTTTAGTGTACTAGGTGAGACAAAGGCAAAAGGTCAATTTAATAGTGAAACATGTGATGAATAACTCAAGTCCCATGTTGATTCTCCTCGGTATTCCCCCCCCCCCACTCCAATCAATTTTCATCTTCCTCTAAAAATTTCCCTAAAACTCCATTTACCCAAGTAGGATTAGGTGCTCCCCAAGGTTGTGTAGATAAAAAATTATTAAAACTTAAAAATTTCCCTTCTTTTGTCTCTCCTAGGCCTTTTAAGGCAAGCCATTAGGGATTTTTAGGGTCGATTGGCTTTTAGGGTTGGTTTGAGTGGATCCTTGTGGATGAAATTCTAGAGGGTTTCCTCCATACACCTTTTAAATGAAAAATCTAGCATTGGTTATGGTGAATCCTCCCCATATAGGACTAACATCATCCTTTCCAAACTCCTTTGAGCCTATGAAAACCTTAACCCCTAGCCAAGCTTCAACTTGAATCCTATCTCAGGGTTCCCTCTATTGCGTGGTTGATCTTAATCATTAAGATAACCCTTTTCTTCGACTTCTACATGTATAGGTACTCCTTTATTGTTGAATATAAATAAGATATAGCTATAGTAGTCCTCATCCAATTTAGGGTTAGAATCCTTTCTCCTTTATAAAGAATATTTGATCCTATTCTATCTTTAAAGTACCTTTCCATAGCTTATTTATAGCACCTTGTGCCCTTTAATTAGAAAATCCTTATAGGTGAATACAAGAAATCCTCCCTTGAGGTGACATTCCACTAAATAGCAAGAGGAAGATTTCTAAGCTGACAGTGGAAATCCTTATTCATTGTTTTCATATGGTTTGGCCCTTACTTTGTGAGTCCCCTCACAAAGCTTGCCAAATGCAGCAACAATCAACACATGACATAATGCCAAGATCCTCCACTTCTTTCTTTGGTCATATTTCTCTCCAATTTGGCATTACCTCTTGAAGGAAGTTGGGTCCTCCATCTGCAAGTACTTTAACCATGTTTGTAATCATGAGCTTTCACTTATGTTATAGGCATATTAATATGGATCAAAGGGAAATTTTGATAATTGACAGATCTTGACTATATTCTAGTTCCCTTACTTCACTTGGGAGGTTAGTTTTGACCCTATTCAAGTGGGACTTCCAATGAGGACTTTGGGATTTAGAAAGGGCACTATTGGGGAAGCACTAACTAAAGTAGCATGTCCAAGGTAATCCATACTTACCACTTTCCATGTTTCCTCTTATTCAAATCCATTATTTGGGATAATGGCCATTGTTCATTAGGATTGGAACACTTCATCCTCATATTTTAGTATGGCCCCAAAACCATATAACTAGACATTGATGCAACTAAAAAAAAGCATAAAAATTCCACAATGAATGAAAAATGTAAAATGTGATATATGGCTGAGACACTTATTTCGGGAGTGGGAAAAATCCTAGCATGATCTTCCCCCCTCATTATCCATCACCCAATTCCTCAAGCATTCAATGCTTCATGTAAAGAAAGAAACTATTGTATTTTCCAACCCACATGAGTAATAAATTGACTCATCCCAAAAAAATAATGGAAAATCTCAAAAGCAAGCTTGGGCACCTGAATTGTGCACCCAAATAAAGGAAAATCATAAAGAAGTAAAAGGTGCACTGAAGGGGTGGAAAAACTAGGCTAAAGAAATTCATAACACGTGCCTCCATGATTGCTCCCTCTTCAGATCTATATACCCAAGAAGTTGGACCTCCATTAGTGGGTCACGTGTTTGTGGCACCTTGCCCTAAAGTCATCCCCACTCCGCAACCATCATTTTTTTCACACACACCGATATATTGATGAGCTACCAAGGACATGTCACCATTCCTTGCAAGATGGAAACATCTAAGAGGTTATTGACCTAAATATATCTAATATAAGGAGGTAACTTGTTTAAGGAACTTGATCTAGTTAGACATTTGAAGGTGAGATTTGTGTGAACTATTCTCATGCCACTAACATTATGTAGGCTCCATTATGGTGCATTTATGGTTATTTTCCCTAATGATTGTTGATTTCGCTGAGAGTATTTTCAAGTGGTGCTATAACAATAGCAAAGGCCTCTTGAGAGAGGATTCTCATCCCTTTCAACAACATTCTGTAGATCATTTTACCCATTCCAGAGAGTAGATATGACTTTTTTGGTGTAGTGTTGCTCCTCCAAAGAAACATATTGGGATATGAGATGGTTCCACATGGTACTTGACACTATGTTGAAAGGTTGAGCTACTAAGGCTTAGCGTTGGGTTTATTGGTGATGTTCCAAAATGGATCCAGTATGCCCCCAAACTTTGCTTGACATTGATTGATGAGATTTTCTTGTTTTGGAGCTCGAATGATGATGTTTATCCTTGAGATGGAAAGGGAGGGTTTGCACATCGTTGATGGACCCCAACACTTGAGAATAGTTGTGCCATGTCACTCATTTTTCCCTTAGAAGGATGTTGTAGTGCACCTTGGTGATGATATCATGGTTTTGGAGGCACATTTGGAGGCATACCCATGGACTTTGAGCTATTTGTTTGGAGTAAGGAGTACTCATGACCTATTTGTCACTTGTGGCATTTTGAGCTCCCTTGGAGGATGAAGTCATAGTGGAAGAATATCTTTTACAACACATTTGGGTTATTTTGGCATTATTTGTTATGGTTTTGAGCTATTATGAGGTTGGCTTGTAACCTCTCACTTTTTGATCACTCAAATAAACCTGTATTATGGCTCTTCTCTTGTGCAAGAGTGTGAATTAGTCTTTTTTGCTACTGTGGTTGAAATGTAAGTTTTCTATGGTGCAAATTCTCTTGGAGATGGATCTTTATGTGGAAATGTTTTGCAAGGATTGAATGAAGTGTTTCCTCAGAGAATTTTGAAAGTTTCGTGCTTTATCTTCTATATTTTTCATATTTTATTTGTGAAGTATGGTTTATGTTTTATGCCATGGCTAAATGTTATATCTATGTTCAAATATTGTTCCATTATAGCCTAGAAAATAGCTCTCCTTGAAAATTGTAAGGAAAATCTGATTGAACATTCCTTATATTTAAATTCTCCACTCACAAGGAAAATATTTATGGTTTTAAAAGTGAATGCCCTAATCATCCCCCCTTACTCTATAAAAATTGTTTGCATTGAATTTAGCCCTAGATACTTTATTATGCCCATTTATGAGAAGGCACTAATCAAAATCTCTGTTGATCACTCTCTAACTCAATTAAATTTCTTCTTCTTTACCTTATTAATAGGTTATTAGGGTTAGCGACCAAGGTTTGTATGTAGAAAATTGCATAAAAGTGAAATTGTCTTTGATGTTTGTGGTTCATAAAGTAGGAGTTGCATCAATAAATTACATAAAAGCATAATATAATATTGTTGCATAGTGAAACCTTCTTCTTTAGGGTTGCCTATTAAGCATGTTTTTAGCCATAAAATTCTATTAATAAATCCTAATCCTTGGTGTCTATTGGAAGACCTTTTTTTCTTTGGTTAATTATTCATTACGAGACATTTTCCTTGGTTGTTATATGACATTGTATACCCTATCATTGCAAGCCAACAAAACCCTAACTCATAACAACCATATATTTGGTCTATGAATAGAGTACTTATACTTTTTCATAAAACATCTAGGCCTTCTAAGCTTTGTTGGTGATTTATCCCATCTTATAAACTTCTTATCTATCACATTGAGCCACGGTAATTGAATATCCTTTAGGTGATTTAGGGAATCCTCCCTTGTAGTCAAATACCACCAAAATCAAAAGAAAGGTTGTTGAGGTGACAATGGAAACCCTTTAACTTTTTGCCATAAGGTCCATTTTTTCCTAGTGGGGATTTGCACTAGTCCTACTAGATTTTACATTAACATTTTTGGCATCATTGTCAAGGAGAAGTTCCTTCCACCTCCTCGAAACCCAAAGTCTATACTTCAATGTTTTTTTATGATATTATCCCAAATCCTATGCTAGAACCTCTCATCTAGTGACTCCCATAGCTAGGTCCCATTCCATATCCTCTGATAGTAGGTCAAAAGGAGCCATTCCTCCTAAAAAGAAAAAAACTACTCATAAGACGACTACCTCTTCATCATCCTCTAAGATTCCCCTTCCCTCATGGTTAAGAACCTCTTTGGTAGTCCTCCTAGCTCAAACATAATGGCCAGGCCATGGCTTAACATTGCATTCAAACCCTTGCATGTGATTCATTTTCAGGGAGCTCCTCACAAGCTTCCTGAGAAATATGAAGAGTAGATACCCAAGTTCAATGGGACTATTGCAACCATGGCTTAAAATCATATGGATGAGTTGTAATGATGTGTAGGTGGAAGAATAATTTAAAAAGAGGGTACAATCATGATGATGATTGATGTATCCTTAGAAGGAAATGCTAGATATTGGTACCTAGAATTTCCTGCAAGAAACCTTAAGAACTATTACCAACTCCATGAGGCATTTAACAAGAGATTAGCCACCATGATGAAGGGAATGAAACTCTTGGCTAGGTTCTAAGAAGACAAGAAAATTGATAATGATAGTTTCAAGGATTTCACTCAAAGGTTTGATAAATTACTCAAAGAAGTTTCAAATCTATATAAGCCTACTGAGAAAACCATCCTTGCCTTATTTATTGATGTTTTCCATACGCATGTTTCTATGCATTAAAAGATAAGGACCCTAGTAGCCTCAAGCAAGTCAAGGAACATGTTATTACCATTGAATTCATTCTAACCTCATCTAATATTAATTTTATCTTATATCCCAAAGCCAAAGTTAAGGTCAATTTTAAGCCAATTGCTCTAGTTGGCCCTACTTTGAAAGCCTTTACCTGTAAATTTGATAATATTACTAATGATTTGATACAGGGGAAAATGGAAATGATTTGTAAGTTGAAAATATTTGATTCGGAAATAATGTCCCATCAAAACTATCCTCCCAAGCCTCAATTCAATAGCAATAGGGCTCCTAACAGAAACCCCAACAATGGTAAACAACCCTTCCCAACAAACTATGCTTAATATTGTAATCCATACAAACATGGTTAATAAAGAGGGATTTCCCTAGTGTCAAACTTGTAATGAACCACATAGTGAGGAATGCCCCTATAATCAGGCTGGAGAGGAGGATAGTCTAGAGAATTCAAATGTAATCAATGAGTCTACTCCTTTTACTACATTTCTTAGTGTAACTTAATCCCTTTCTTAACAATAGCATGAAGAAGAAATAGAAGAACCTACTAAAGAAGGTGATGAGACTATTAATGTTGTTGAAGTAGTGGGGAGATCAAAGGGTTACATTACACAAGGAAGAGTAATGAGTCAAGACACCCTGAAGCAAGTAATAGTGTTGTCCCCTAAAGCAGAAAAAAATGATAGCTTGTACGCTTGTATATAAAAATACACAAGAGGTATTTTAATAATAATTTATTAACATATAAAAATGTACAACTAATGTAAAATGTTACAATGAGGACCCGCATATATACCTAAGCAGGTGTCCTTTCATGACTGGGCATGTCTTTTACACATGCCTTTTCACTTAACTTAATGACTATTTAACATAACCAATATTTGATTATTTAATATTTACATTTATTTTATTTATTTACTTGTTATGAATTATATTCATAACATAGCCCCTTCCTTCAAAAGCTTTGTCCTCAAAGCTTTAATGCTGTCGATTTTCTTCACTTAGTGTCAGTCATCTTGATGTATATAATCTGGAAATCATCTTATCCTATAGCTCCCAAGTAATATTGCCTTGAAACCATGTTCTTTTTTCTTTTCTTTTCTTTTTTTGTCTTAAGACAGGGTTTCTCTATCTCCACCTTTTTTTTTAATATATATTTTTTTTAAATAATAATTTTGTTTCAATAAATAATTTATTTTTTTAATAATAATACTATTTTTTTTTATAAACTATATATATAAGGAAGAAAGAGGTCAGAGCACGATGGCTAGGGTTACAGAGGGGAAGTATTGTGTCGTCGCCGCCCAGGAAACCAGCGAACTGAGCCGTAATGGAGCAGAGCTGCAAGGGACCAGTGATGCAAAGGAATGATCAGACCCTTCCCTTACTCGAGTCGTAGTTCAAATCAACGCAGGAGGATCATTGAAATAGGGTAGGGTTGCACACGATGGGAGGAAGGCTATGTGGCCTGTTGAACTCTTGCCCCCATTCCGACCTTCCCGTGCTATTCGATTCAGTTTTCTCAAGCAAATCAATAAGGGAGAGGGCAACAAGAATGAAAAGGGCACGAGTAAAGGGTCGGGGGTCAAGCATCTTGCTACACCCCTACTCTCCTCCAGACAGTCGAGGGATGATAACATCAAGGGGAAAATGAAACTCCTGCCTGGGACTCCCCTTTGCAAATCTGCCATACAGCTGGAGGTTAGGGGATCCTTGAGACAAACAGGAACTTTGGGCATAATGAATCAGCACCTGATAAATTATTTCGGAGTACCTGAACCTGTCACTGATTCGGCGGCCCAAACAGCAGAAATATCCTGGCCAAGAACAACACTAGACACCAAGAACTCCAACCAGGAACATATGCAATTTTTTATCAAATCCCTGTCAAGGAAAACGATTTGCAAACAAATCTGGAAGGGGAAGTAGATAGAAGATATAAAGAATGAAATACAAGCACATACTAGCATATCAACAAACTTACAAAGCTTGATATATGCAGGAAAATTTTTACAGGACCAAAACACAGTGCAGGACTATGAAATTGTGCGAGACACAACCATAATACTAACCATGAGGCTAAGAGGTGGAAGCTTCGGATCCAATTCAAAAGGTACAGCTTCTTTCAAGGATGATGTCAAAGGGATCGGGAATGCCAGCAACAAGCCAACACCACCACAAGAGCTACTTGGTCCCTACATTGTGGAGCAAAAAATACAGACTCCAGTACTGACAATCGCCCTGCCTGAGGTAAACGAATGTTATAATGATTTTTTTACAAAGGCTATCATTTGAAGATTTAATGGCTTTTGGCCCAAAAATGATGCATTACATCAATGGATTTACTCCACATGGACAACAAGCTGTGATATCCATCTATGCTCCAAAGGATTTTTTATTGTCACATTCGACACGGTCTCGGAAAGGGAACATGCCCTTCATGAGGGCCCATGGTTTTGGGGCAATGCAGGACTCTTCATGACTCCCTGGTTCCTAGGATTTGATGCCAATACTATGGTGGTTTCCAAGATGCCAGTATGGATCAGGTTACACAACCTCCCACTACATTTCTGGCTTCCCAAAGTCTTCGAAGCAGTGGGGAATGCGATAGGAAAATAAATCAAGCAAGACATGGAAATAATTTCAAGAGGTATACATACTTTTGCCAGAATTTGTGTAGAAGTAGATCTTAGCCAAGGTTTACCTGACAGCATAATTTTGATCCATAACAACACACAGTGGAATCAACCACTAGATTATGAGAACATGGCCTTCAGGTGCTGTGGCTTTCAAAAAATAGGTCACCTTCTTAGTAACTACACACAAGCTAAAAAAGAAACCAAATGACACAAGAAACAAATGCAAAAACCAAGAGGCTGGCAGAGCACAGTAAACCCATATGAAGCAGCAGTGGATGTGGAGGAAACTATCCCTCCACTAGATCATGATGATGTCCCTATTGTGGAGGAAGCTATGGGAACCTCCCCCAAAGTAAACATTCTGACACACAAGGTGCCAAAATTGGAGAAATTTGTAGCACAAGAACTAATGGTCTCCTTGCCGGAGAAGATACCAGAAACAATGGACACTAGTGGAGCCAAAAGACAGCATACATTAGATCACTTTGATTCTGACAAGGAAAATCCTCGCCCTGTGGAGGACTCTTCTCTCATACTTTTTTCGTCCTCTCCAACACAAGGGGAATGGAGAAAATTTGAGAAGAAAAAAGGGAGAAGAGCTTGATCTCCTACTCATTTGTACTTTATTTTTTTCTGGATTTTCTTCTGTCAGCAGTATTTTAATATGTTATTTGCGTATGCACCTCAGAATCTACAAAATGTAATTTTGTTATATTTAATAAAATTAGGATTTATCTTATGAAAAAATATATATAATTATATATATATATAATATATATAAATTTAAAAAATTGAGTACGGACTGAAGCGGAAAATTTGATAAAGCAGAATATATATAAATAATATCTTATAAAAATGATGAATGATAATGATGATCGATTACAATGGAGTTGGCCAGCTTATATACCGCCAGGGCCACCTTGGGGAAGGGAAATGATCTTATGATCGTTCCCTTTCGTCTAATTAAAATTAAAATTAAATAATAACCTAAATTAACTAATTTTTTACATAACATTGCCTTCCTCTCGAAAGAATGCTTTGTCCTCAAAGCATACGTAACGACGGCTGTTGTTGACAAAATGCTTCATTCTCCCAAGAAGCATCTTCTTCGGGTAAGCCTTTCCACTTGATCAGATATTCCAAGATGATCAAGGTTCCACACTTTAAAATATCTTGAATTACTCTCTCAATTTCCGATTTTTGGTGATGTGGATATCTGTATGGCTTTTTCATAGGTCGGTCTTGAAATACTCTTTCATGCTTCTGAATTAGATCTTGCATCTCTGGTGACTCTTCTTTGTTCATATTTGTAGATAACATTTCTAATTGATGACATTGTACTGCATAAGTAGGTGCTCTTCTTTGACTCAGCTTCATCATCTGAGATGATGATACAACATGATTTTCTGGTGCTTGGAATCCATGTAGTTTGTACTTCTGACCTCCCCATTCAAATTTTATAAATTGTACTTGATGGTTGGCGGCATAAGTACCTAAAGTTCATAGCCATTGGATGCCTAAGACTACATCTACTCCTCCTAATGGTACCGTGAAGAACGGAGACTCTAATTTAAAGTCTTGAATCTGAAAATTGACCTTATGGCATTTCCCCACCTTTTCAATCTTCTTACCGTTAGCTATCATCACTTTCATGTTTGGTAACGGAAATGAAAAGATATTGAGTTTCTTGGCCACGGTTACATCTAGAAAATTGTGTGTGCTTCCAGAGTCGATAAGAACCACTACGTTGTTTTTCTTTAAGTGTCCTTTTAACTTTAAGGTTTGAGGTTGTGATATACCTGTCATGGCTGATAATGACACTTGCGGAGTACTTCCGTCGTCTAATTCTGGTGAGAATTCTAGAGCATCTTCTGTTTCTTCTATGTCATAATCTTCATTGTTTGAATCATTGGTTGCTTCACAATTATATAGGTTCTTTGGTTCTTTTCCTTTAGCACATCTATGTTTGGGGTCCCACTTCTCACCACAGGGTTTACATTTACCCTCTTTTATCCTTTGCATTTCCACATTAGATTTTTCATCTTCACGACGTTGTGGTGGGACGTATCTTGTATTATTGGAGTCCATATACTGAGGTATCCTTCGTCTTGAATATGTTTTTTCCGCTTTTGACCAAAATATTGGTTCGGATTTCTTTTCGGCTGTTTTTGCTTTTTGTCTTGCTACTTCTATTGATGTAATGTCATGCATCTCAAGTTCTGCTTGTAAATGAGATTTGAGTCCTGAGACGTATGATTGAATCAAACGAGATTCTGATAACCCATGTACTCGTGTTACTAAGGTCTCCCATTCTTGAGTGTATTCGTCCACACTTCCTTTT